>JAGFNQ010003201.1:582678-596843 GCA_024364735.1 Boesenbergia rotunda | reverse complement strand
CAACTCCCTTCTTAGGAAACTAAATTCATTTTCGGGGAGTGGTTTAGTGAAAATGTCAGCTAGGTTTGATTTGGACTCTACATGTGAGAGTACAATATCTCCCCTAGCTACATGATCCCTAATGAAGTGGTGACGCACTCAATATGTTTAGTCCTAGAATGATGGACTGGATTCTTGGTTAGGTTAATTGTGCTAATGTTATCACATAACACTTGCACACCCTTGTAACTCAATCCATAGTCCTCTAAAGTATGTATCATCCACAACAATTGTGATACGCTCTCTCCCATAGCGATATATTCTGCCTCGGTCGTGGAGAGAGCAACACAATGTTGCTTCCGACTTGACCAACTTACTAAGGACGAACCTAAGAATTGGCAACCCCCACTTGTGCTTTCCGGTCCAACTTACATCCAGCGTAGTCGGAATCCGTATAGCCAATTAAATCAAATGATTCGGTAGGGGTACCAAGACCGACTCCAATTGTGCCTTTGAGATATCTCAAAATTCGCTTAACAGCGATTAAGTGAGATTCCTTGGCACAAACTTGATACCTAGCGCACATACCCACAGCAAATAGAATATCCGGTCGACTAGCTGTGAGGTATAGCAAACTACCTATCATGCTTCGATATTGAGTCAAATCAACGGGTTTACCACTCTCATCATTGTCTAATCTTGTGTTTGTAGCCATGGGAGTGGTTACCTCTTTTGAATCACTCATATTGAATTTTCGAAGCATTTCTTGTGTATACTTTGATTGGTGCACATGGATACCATCGCGAGTTTGCTTGATTTCAAGTCCAAGGAAGAAAGTCAACTCTCCCACTAGACTCATTTCAAATTCACTCTCCATGTGTCCAATGAATTCATTTAAATAGCCCTTATTGTTTGAGCCACAAATTATGTCATCGACATATACTTGGGCTACAAAAATATTGTCACCATCTCTACGTAGAAATAGTGTAGGGTCTATTTGGCCTCTAACGAAGCCCTTCTCAATTAAGAATGTCGACAACCGCTCATACCAAGCCCAGGGTGCTTGTTTAAGACCATAAAATACCTTTTTGAGCTTGTACACATGGTTTGGAAATTCGGTACTCTCAAACCCTGGAGGTTGTTCGACATAGACCTCTTCTCTAATCAAACCATTTAGAAAGGCCGATTTGACATCCATTTGGTATAATTTGAAGCCACGATGTGCTGCAAATGCAAGCATCAATTGAATGGATTCTAATCGTGCCACGGGAGCATAGGTCTCATCATAATCAAGGCCTTCAACTTGACTATAGCCCTTGGCTACCAAGCGTGCCTTGTTTCTAATGATTTCTCCCTTATGGTTCAATTTGTTTTTGAAGACCCATTTGGTTCCAATGATGGTGGTCTTCTTAGGTCTAGGGACTAAGTCCCAAACTTGACTTCTTTCAAATTGACCTAGTTCATCTTGCATTGCAATGATCCAATCGGGATCATTTAATGCTTCATCAATTTTTCTAGGTTCAATTTCGGAAATTAGGGCAACTTCATTAGCCTCATTCCGGAAGAATGATCTAGTTCTAACCCCATGATGGATGTCTCCAACAATTTGGTCTTGGGGATGACTAGAGGCTAATCTAGTTTGCCTTGGTGTTGGTGGTGCTTCTTGAATGGGTTCACTAGACACAAGTTCAGCCTCAGGATCCGGCTGATCTATGGATTGTCTAGGCTCACCGTCATCGGATTCATCACCATCAACAACATTTGGACTTTCATTCAAACTTAGTCTCCTAAGTTCGAATTGGACTTCATCTTCTGGTTGACCATTGACTTTTGGAATTTCTTCAAAGACAACATCAGAAGACTCTTCAACTATTCTAGACTTCTTGTTGTAGACTCGATAGGCTTTGCTAATTAAGGAATACTCGACTAATATCCCTTCATCAGCTTTTGCCGTGAACTTTCCAAGGTGATCCTTGGTGTTTAGAATGAACACCTTACAACCAAACACCCTAAGATGTTTAACTATAGGTGGTTTCCCAAACCAAAGTTCATGAGAAGTCTTTCCTAAAAACCTATGAATGAGGACTCGATTTTGCACATAGCAAGCTGTATTTACAGCTTCAGCCCATAAGTAACTCGGGAGTGAGTACTCATTAAGCATGCTTCGTGCAGCCTCTTGTAGAACACGGTTCTTCCTCTCTACAACACCATTTTGTTATGGTGTTCTAGGGGTAGAGAACTCATGTCTATATCCTCTATCTTGACAAAATTCTAAAAACCTTTGATTTTGAAATTCACCTCCATGATCACTTCTAATTGTCTTAATGGTTGATGATTTTTCATTTTCAACTCTTCTACAAAAAGAAATGAAAACATCTAAGGTTTGGTCCTTATATTTTAAAAAGTAAGTCCATGTATATCTAGTATAATCATCAATGATCACAAAACAATATCTACTACCATTCAATGATATGATAGTACTACAATCAAACAAATCCATGTGAAGTAAATCTAATGCAGTAGAAGTACTTACAGCGCTTTTACCTTTATGTGCAGATTTAGTTTGCTTACCCATTTGACATGCATCACAAAGTTTGTCTTTTCATACTTGATTCTTGGTAAGCCACAAACTAACCCCTTGTTGGCCAACTTCCGGATGTTTTTCATGTTCACATGTGCTAGCCTCCGGTGTCAAAGGGTGGACTCTTCTTCTTTTGACATGAGACACTTAGCAAGAGCATTAGTAGCACTTTTAAATGAAACTTGATAAATATTGTCTACTCTAGTTCCTACTAGTACCGTGTCCAAAGTGTCATGTTGTCTAACTAGACATTGACTTGGTTGGAAATCAATTGTGTAACCCGTGTCACACAATTGACTGACACTTAGGAGATTAAATGTCATCCCCTTGACTAGAAGGACATTTGAAATTCTAAGACATTCAGATATTTGAATGTCTCCTATTCCTATGACCTTAAGACTACCATTGTTACCAAATGAAACATTACCTCTACTTTTCTTGTGAAGTGTGGTAAACAATGATCTATCCCCGGTCATGTGTTTGGAGCATCCACTATCAACGAACCAAGTTGATAGATGCTCCCCCTCAATCATAACCTACACAATTCGAAAAATAGAAGTTTTAGGTACCCAAACCTTGGGACCTAAAGCATCAACTAAACAAGACTTAGGCACCCATGCCTTGACAACTTTCTTTTGAACCTTGGGTGTCCTAGATTGTCTCATATCAGTCCTAGACATAAGAGACACGAATGAGGGTTCTTTGGGTCGGTAACCAATACCGGCCCTATTGTAGACTGCCCTTTGGGCATTCAAGATCATGTCTAGGGTTTTAGAGCTAGTTGAGAACTTCTCAAGAATATTCTTGAGTCTCTCAACTTCACTCTTCAATGATTTGTTTTCTTCTACTAGCAAGTCATCATGCAAATCATCTACATCCTCAACCTTAGAGGATTTCAAATTTTCAACTTCAAGTTTCAATGACTTAATCTCATCTTCTAACAATTCAACATGCAAGTCATCAATGTTATCATCCCTAGATAACTTCAATTGATCAATTTCTAATTGCAATGCTTTAACCATATTTTTTGACTTCTTAAGCATATTGGTTAAACATGCAATTGCTCTATAACATTTTTCAAGTTCGGGAGAAGTTACCTCTTCATCATCCGAAGATGATGAAGCCGCGTTTGAGGAGTTGGAAGATTCATCACTGCTCTCTCTCCAAGAGCCATGAGTGCCACATGCCTTGTGCTCTTCTCCTCCTTCTCTTCATCGGATGAGCTTGAGGATGACTCATCCCAAGTGGCCTTCAAGCCTTCTTCTTCTTCTTCTTGATTTTTCTTCTTTCTTTTTGGATTTCTCCTCCTTCTTCTTGTTGGATCGATCCCCTGCAACTAAGGCAATCCCCTTCTCCTTGGGGCCTTTGTTAGCAATTTCATGCAATTCCATTTCACAAAATAAATCATCTAACTTAACAATTGACAAATCCTTGGATACTTTGTAGGCATCTACCATGGATGACCACAAAGCATTCCTTGGAAATGCTTTTAGTACATACCTCACAAGGTCGCGATTCTCGACCTTTTCATCAATCGAATGAAGCCCATTGAGGACTTCCTTGAACCGGCTATGGAGCTCACTCACCGTTTCATTCTCCTTTATGGAGAGATTTTGTAATTGGTTGAGGAACAAGTCCCTCTTGGCGATTCTTGAATCTCGGGTGCCCTCATGAAGTTCGATGAGCTTGTTCCACAAGTCCTTTGCACTTGTGAAAGGACCAACCTTGATGAGTTCGTCTTTGTTCATGCCGCATTGTAAAGTGACAACCGCCTTCGCGTCGGCTTCACTCTTACGAGTTTGTTCAGCAGTCCACCGCCATGACTCAAGTTTTTTTGCCTTCATCATCGTTAGGAGAGGTGAATCCCTCCTTCACCGTGAACCAAGTGTTGATGTCCATCTTCAAGTAATATTCCATCTTCGATCTCCAATATTGGAAATCTGCGCCATCGAAGAATGGAGGTCGGTGGTGGAGAAGCCTTCCCTCAATGCCATGGATGTAGCTCTCGGTTGTTAATCCGCAAAAACAGAACCCCAAGCTCTGATACCACTTGTTGGAACCCGGATGGCTAGAGAGGGGGGGTGAATATAGCCATCACTTGGACTTTAAACACTTAGCGAATTTCTGCACTTCACTTTGTTAGTAGCACAGCGGAAGTATGAAAACAGTGTATGCAGAAAATAGAAAACGAAGGGAAACAAACACAACTAGCAAGATCGCTAACAAGGAGGGTTTACAAGGTTCGGGGATAACTTGCCCCTACTCCTTGGCGTGCCCTTAAGGTGGGTGATTGATAAGTATCATTTTATTGATCATTTCATATGCTTAAATCCGTGTTTGACCCATATTTTACTTGTGTAATTGTGGATTTACCCTAGGTTTTAGGATTTATACTCTTTTTGGACTTAATTGCAAATTTTAATATATTTGAGTTGTTTTGCCACTTAATTTTTGATCTTCTTTTGTAGGCTTGAAGGGATCATGGACCTAGGTCATGTTGGGTCAAATGCTGAGTCAAAGTGGACTAGATCAAGTGACCAAGAGTCGACTCATTTGGACCGTCCGATGTAAGAACGGTTAGATCTAGACCATCTGAGAACTTTTGATCAATCTGAGCTGGGATTAAGGCTAATCAAGCGATCAGATCAAGATCTGAGAGTTTCAGCCCAATCAGAGATCATCTAGCCGTTGGATCATGATCAGAGTCATCTAGACCATCCATGCAAAGATCAAGGTGATCTGAGCCATCTGTTGGAGATCAGGCATATCCGAGCTACCACGAGGATGATCCTGACCTCTGATCAAGATCTGGAAAATTTGAATCAAATCGGACAAGGATCCACTGTTGGATGAAGCGGAATCAATCTCAGCTGTCCAAATTAAATAGTTTAAGTTTAAATTGGAATTCCCTCGGCAGATCTCAGCGTCGCGTCTTCGCCATTTTGAGCTTAGCTTTCTTCTCGTTTTCTCATGAGTTCATCATTTTCTCTCAAATTTTCTTCAGTTAAGGCGTGGCCAACTCGATCACAACCATTGGAGCGAGATCTGGATCCTTGGAAGAAGCTCTAAATGAATTTCTATCTCGGATTTGCATCAGAACAGGGGTTGAGTGAGGGTTTCATCAATTTCTGATTTCTAATCGAATTGATTGCGATTTTGTGCTGTTTTCTTCGATCGGAGCTATCTGGAGGGTCTCTGGAGCACTCTGATCATCAACCAATCTTCCTAGCAGCCCTTCATCGTCGGATCAAAGAGATCGGATTGGATTTCCAGCTGTGTGTAATTCTGAGATCAGATCTAAAGTTGGAGCTACTTTCCACTGATTTGCGAGTTTAAGGGGTTCTTGGCTTGCCCTTGCGTGATGAACAAGGTGGACTTGAAACATGGGAAGGATCGAGGATTATTTCTTACTGAATTTCCTTTTGCATTAGCTGTAATTTCACTCTACAGTTCATTTCATTTCAGATTCTGTATCAGATGCTTAAGTTCCATTTTCTGAGTTGCTTTAGCAGTAATTAGGTTCCATTCTGCATATAGTTAGCTAGTAAATTTGTTTAGTGATCAATTGCATCCAATTCTAGTGATTTTGTTTGTTTGTTGATTGCGTATCAGTAATTTCTTTGTGTGCCAGTTCTATTCCTGCGAATTAAATCTTGTCTTTAGTTTCGTAATTTTGTGTAGAGCAAGTTCTAGATTCTTTTCTGAATTCACATTGCAGTAGCTTTATTTCCATAGCAATTAATATCAAGTTCTGCATTCGGTGCTAGTTAATGCTTATCAGTTTTAATTTCTGCTCTACGTTTCAAATTTCATTTCTGCAACCTCAGTTTTCAATTTTGTAAGTTTTAGTTTATCAGTCCTGTATTTTTTCCTTTGTATCAAGCAAAGATTTATCATAGGTTGGTATCAAGTAATTCAGTTAGTTGATTGCTGAGCTGGACTGCTGTTTCCAATTACATTCGGTCTGTTTCTGAATTCTGAAGTTCATCTCTGCACCTTAGTTCATTTCTGAATTTTTGCCATCTTTCATCTATCTTGTCACTGAGTTACAGTTGTTGTTCTGTATCTTGATTGGGAATTCTGCACCTTGAATCTGATTTCTTCATACAGTTCTGTTTCCTTGTATTTCATCTCTGCATTAGAGTTGTGACCTAAATTCAGTTTTTTCCTTCCCTGCATATCAGCTTGCTTGCATTTAGTTGTGTCTGAATTGTTTCATTCCATCCTGTATAGGGTTGTTCCTGACATTGCAGCTAGTTATAAATCTCTGTTTGAGTTTAATTACTGCAGTTTTCATTCAATTTCGTATTTAGCTTTATTTTGCATTGAGCAGTTTAGCTTGGGCACTTAGCATCATTTTAGCACATCATAATCTTTTATTTCTTGCGGATTAAGTGCTTTCTTATTCAATCGTTTGAGCATTTGTTTTGCATTAGAAATCAGTCTTGTTCCTAGCTTCAGTTAAGCTGAATTTGCCGTTTAAGTTTTTCATTAGTTACTGTCACTAGCGGCTATTACCATGGTTAGTTCTTTTGGTTAAGTTTACTTCCTGTGCATTGTATTTTCATTGCTAATTGAAATCAAAACCCAAAGTTCTATTTAAAACCCAAAAATATTTGACGACACATAAACTCAAGCACGAATCGAACAACTTGAACTAGTCCTTGGAAAAATATGACCTGTGGCCCCTTTACTATGCTTTTATTCTTTGATTGCAAAAAGGGTTTCCAACATTTATAAATTCTAAATTCTGATAGATCCACATTCGTGACAATTTTAATTAGCTCATTTGGGTCCATCAGGGATGTGGCTCAGCATGTTAGTACTTGCATGACTTGCCAGCAAGTAAAAGCAGAACACCAGCGACCCGGAGGAGTTCTGCAGCCACTCGCAATTCCGGAGTGGAAATGGGAAGACATCTCTATGGATTTTATTTCAGGACTTCTGTAAAATACGGCGATTCGAAAATTCGTACCAGAAAATTTTTCGAGATTTTTCGGATTGAGTCTAGGGTTTATCGAATTGGGGAAAAAGGTTTAAGGTGAATTCTTAAACTATGAAGAGTTAAATTGCTTAATATGTAATCCTAAAGGGCTAAACTAAAAATGTATCTAAAGATTGGAGGACCTTTTCACAAAAAGGTAATCATTTATAAACCCTATTTTCCTCCCCTTGCCTGCGCCAGCAGCCAAGACCTCGATCCCTTCTCTTCCGTTCCCTTCGCCTCAGCCAAACCTAGCCGACGAGTTGCCCTCGCTTCCGCGCGATGATCCGTCGAAAACCCCATCTCGTCGACCTGATTTCCTCCTCCGCCTGATGTCGCTGCCATCTCTAATCGCTCCGACACCACGCCGCTCGACCGCCGGATGTTGTTCAGGCCACTATCTCCCTCACGCACGGTGCCAAATTCCTCCCGCACCTTGCTCGATGCCAAGATCGATTATCCGTCTCTCTCGATTGATTAGCTTCTCTTCATCATCGTCGATGGCGATTGTTGCCCCTTGGTTGGTGGTGAGCCCAGCAAAATCAGCCGACCATCATGGAGGTAAGCTTGGTTGTTTGCATTAGATTCGGAACCGAGGGATTGAGTTGAGGAGTGGAACACGAAAATGATTCCTTGTGTGTGTTGGCAAATCCGATTCTGGAAATGTGAAATTGGAAATTTGGGCTCCAATTCTTCATCTTCGGCCTGCTGTGAAGAATCGGGTGGCTGCTGAGTGAGGATTTGTGATTGGAGCTTGTTGTGCCCAGCAGAACTCAGGTAAGGGTGCTCTCTAGCTAATTCGATTTGGTTATGGGCTTGTTTAGTGAATTGTGTGGCTGAGTTGATGATACCCTATATTAGATCTCTTGGGCGAATTGATTTGCAATGAAATTGATCATGAGGTTCCATAGCTTGTTAGCCTTGATGTTTTGGATTTGGTTTTCTTTACCTAGTTTAGCTCTGTTGGTTCTGTGTGCTGTCTTAATTATTCTATGGGTCCTTGATCGGTGATGGGGGTTTCGGATGATCGGATATGAGTTTTTGATTTGATTTCATGGAGAGGTAACGGTTGAATTGAAGAAGCATGATGATAGTGTTGTACATCAGTAGGTGGAGTTGATATTTGTTCCTAATTGGGATTAGTGTGGTTTCTTGGGTTTGCAAATATGATCTGCTAGCTTTTCTTTGAGTGGTTATGTTTTACTTCCTGTGGTTCTACCGTGAGTTGAATTCATAGAAGAAATCAGATTAGTGCTAATCCTGTATTGGGTTTTGGTGCTTGGAGGTGAACATGTAGAATTTGTGTTTGACTTTGCTCCGTGAGCTTTATTTGTGGAGGCTAGTCCTTGGTTGGTATGGGTGTACCTGATCTAGGAAGTGGTTGTTTAGCCTTGGATGATGTTCTGAGTGTAATTGTAGATTTGAGATCTGATATGTACTGGATGAATATAGGGAGCATTTGATCGTGATAACGAATCGGTTGTTGTTGATCTTGTTGGGATTAGGTTGGCTTAGTAGGGGCTGGTTTTATCATCCGGTCTACAATTGAGCTATATTTTGGATTTAGCTATTAATTCATATAGTAGTAGCTAAATAACACCTACCGATGGAGGTCCTTGATTGGGTGCGGACCATTGGACAGGAGGTTCTCTATGTATACAGACTTCTACTTTGAGGCGGGTACCCTTTGACTTATCTTTTAGATATTGTCATATTGCTATGCATGGTTGGTTATAGATAGCAGTAAGATTATACGCTAGCCTGAGTTATTATGCCTGTTCTGGATACATGTTAGTTATCCCTGAGTTATTATGCATGTTCTGGATACTCGTTAGTTATCCCTGAGTTATTATGCATGATCTGGATACATGTTAGTTATCCCTGAGTTATTATGCATGTTCTGGATACATGTTAGTTATCCCTGAGTTATTATGCCTGTTCTGGATACTTGTTAGTTATCCCTGAGTTATTATGTATGTGTATCTATCATACACCATCCTTGCACTGTTGCATGCCGGCGATCAGCGACTCCCTTGTGGTTGAGCCTAATCGTCTTCCGGTACATGATATGCACGCACGGCCACTCATGGGTTAGTGGATACCGTAGATGTGTGCATTTGCCCTGTATTGCTCCGTTCGGCCACTATGAGGAGGGTGAGCGCGGGCGTGGTAGCAGCCAGGGATCCCTTCTCGTACTGAGCCACGAGGAGATGAGAGCGGAGCTCCCTCATATATATATGGGGTAGGGGGGTGGTCCCCCGCCAGCATCCTGTCCACCCGGTCACTCAGGAGCATTGATGGCAGGGTGCGTACAGTTTGTCACAGCTCTACCCACGCGGACGTCGTGGACGATATCCTGACTGGGACTAGGGGTGACACATGTCATTGCACCATGTGCATATTCTGCATCGTGCATTGTTTGCTGCACTTGATTCTTGCACTTGTTTCACATGCATATTCTGGAGACTTGTTATTTGAGATTATATGTCTAACGATATTCCCTTGGTACTTATTATCCTCTTTTCAGGTTAGTTGGATTCTGGTATGTATCTACCTCAGTATTTCCAGTACTAGTTTTTCCATATTGTTGATATGAGACTATATTAACGTAGATGCTTATTGTTATTATAACATACTATGCATATCTGCTGGGTATTCGCTGAGTTATGGACTCATCCCGTTATCATATATTTTTATTTCAGGTTGAGATATTTGGAGTCGCTAGAAGAGCCCAGCAGCCAGTCCCTACCCATCGCGACGTCAGAGTTTTGTTTTTTGTACTTGGCGATGTATTTTAGTTCATATTTCCTTTAGGACTTTGTATATGTCTTGTGTGGGTTGTAGTGTGCCCTAAGGGGGTTATTGAGTATTGGTTGTTTCGTCGTAAGTCGGACCGGTCCGCAGTCAGGTATGATTTATTCTGTGTTATGGTCAGTTTATGTTTTAGTTTTGAGGCCTGAGGCCAAATATATATTGCGTGTGTTGTCTATTATGTTGTATGTATGTGTAAATTGTCCGCCGGACATGGGAGGTGCTGTCCGATTTTCTATTGGATCAGCGACTCCTGGGTCTCGGGGCGTGACAACTTCCCAGGACTACGAATGGATATGATGCAATTTGGGTAATTGTGGACAGGCTGACGAAGTCTGCTCACTTCCTGGCAATCAAGATGACTGATTCAATGGAGCAACTGGCTCAATTGTATGTTAAGGAGATAATCAGACTTCATGGAGTTCCCAAGACCATCATCTCAGATAGGAATGGTCGCTTTACTTCGCATTTCTGGGAGTGTGTTCAGAAGCCTCTCGGCACTAAATTATGATTTAGCACCGCCTTCCACCCTCAGACTGATGGGCAAACTGAACGGGTGAATCAAGTACTAGAAGACATGTTGCGAGCTTGTGCCTTGGATTTCAAAGGGAGTTGGTGTCGATATCTATGCTTAGCGGAATTCGCTTACAACAATAGCTACCAAGCTACTATCGGAATGGCACCTTATGAAGCGTTGTACGTGTAACGCCCCAAAATTCCCATTTTTAGTTCTTAAAGTCCTTAGAATTATTTAAAAATGGTTTAGAAATATTCTAGATATTTTTAGGGATTTTTAGAATATTTTTATGGAATTTTCCGAGTCCGTTTAGTATTTTAAAAAGGAAGAAAAAAAAGAAAGGGAGAAAAAAATCGTTAAGGGCAGCAGGGGGTTCGAACCCGCGACCAGCACGAGACCAGGCAAGCGCGCGACCAGCCAGGCTAGGGTATCAAGCACAGCAAAGGGTGGAGAGACATATATTTAAGGTGTGGTTAGGTCGATCCGCCCCATAAATATAAATAGATAAGTTAAGAGAGGAAATTGGATTTTTTGGTTTTCTCTCTTCCTCACCCTAGCCGCGCGACCCTTCCCCTCTCTTCTCTTGGGCGAAACAACACCAAGGCCAAGAGGGCCGGCCAAGGCTCTCCTCCGAGAGATATTCCTATATTCGGGATCCCCGCGACGAGAGGAACGCGTAGGCGCGAAGAATTCTCCAAGATCTTAATTTTCTTCCGAACCTCCGACGCCGTTCTTGGTTGTAAGTCCAAGATATCAATGTAAGTACTGCTCACCTGCAGTAAGAGGCGATTTTTCCGCGAGAATTTCCTTTAAAAGTTTTAAAAGAGATAGTTTCTTTTGTTTATGATTTTTGGCATGTGATATTAGTTCATTATATGTTTGTATAAGTTGATTAAGCACCCTATATGAGATTAGGGCTAAGAAAAGTTATGAGAAAAGAAAAGAGAAGATAAAGATAAGAAAAGAAAAGGCCAAGGCCTTAAGAAATCCTCAAAAGTCAAGACTTAGAGATTTTAGCACGCAAGGTGCTCGAGAAAATGCCAAGGCATTTACAGATAAGAAAGAAAAGAAAGAAAAACTATTTTATTTTTTAAGGCCAGTACCCGGCGTCCAAGGGCGTCGTTAAAGAAATCCAGGTGTCCAATTCCAAGGTCTTGGCCCTGGTAGACCAAGGTCTGCTCTATTAGGATTGGTGGCTCGCTACCCCAACCTTTTAGGGAACGCGCATATGAGATGGTACTTACGTCTTCAGTGGATCCAAGTGATTATTATTTTCAAGTATATGCTTTAGCAAAGTTTCTAAAGTTTAAAGAGTTTTCAAAAAGTTAAAGAATAGCTAAAGCTTCAAGTTGAGCCAAGAAAAGTAAATTGAGATTTATTAATGCTTGAGTATGCATGTTTTGAGTTATACATGTCCTTAGTTTTCTTTCAAGCATATAAGTATCTCATATGATTTCCATATTGATCAAGAAGCATGTTTGTACATTTCGAGATTTTGTGAGCTAGATAGTACTTACTAAGCTTTTTGCTTACTAGTTGCATTTCCTCTTACTGCAGATAAAGGTAAAGGCAAGCAATTCTGAAGGAAGGCGACGAGGCGGTGCTGAGTAAAGTGTGTGTGGTGGCTGATTTTGGGAGAGATTCTTGAGACGAGACAATTTAGTTATTTGAATTACAATGTTTTAGTTTATTCAAATTTCAAGTTCTTGCTTTATGGAGTTTAGCGAACATTTAAGCTTTGGATAGTCTCACATGCTCAATTTCTTAGAGTAAAGATTCCATGTTATTTCATTTAACATACATATCCTTATGATTGCATTGGATGAGTAGAGGCGTGAGTAGTTTGAAATATTGATACTTTGTTAGAGAAATAGATGCATGTGCCAAGATAGTATTAATTTCTCTTTGAATCAAGTTTTTATTGCTTAAATATGTTTAGAAAAGTTGCATTCACATTTCATAATGCTTTAGCAAGGTTATAGAACATATATTTGGTGTTATGAATGCATAGGAGTCAAGATTGGTACAAACTCTAAGGTTAAAGTTCATATAAACTTAAATAGCTTATTTATTTCCACAAGAGTTCTAATTTCAAGTTTATGGATCCGTCTTGATTGGCTAAATTATTTAGAAAACTGGTATAGAGTGTAGAAATGGTGTCATGATTTTATATGGCTCGAAACTATATATTTGGTGGGCTTTTGAAACAAGTTTCGAAACCTGAATTTTCAGACTTCAGGCTTATCAGTCGACTGGTACAGTACCAGTCGACTGATACCCGTAAGCTGAGTTGGGCGAGGCAAGTTTCAATAGGTATTTTCTTGCGAGTTTTTGAGAAAGAAAGTGTGACATGGTATCATGCATGACTATTTAAGTTAGAATATCATTCTTAGATGAATTTAAAAGAAAAAAAAAAGATTTCCGCATTTTTAGTCATGCATTAGAGTCGAGAAGTAGACAAAGGTAACGATCCGTCTACGGCAGGAGAAGGCGAGTCGCTACAGGTGGTATCAGAGCAGTTCTCATTCTCCAGCATCACACACACATCAGCATCAACCTTGCCGTCTCCAAGTAAGAAAGCTTTAAGTTTCAGTTTTTCTATTGCCCCTTTTATTTAATTGCAGTATAGAGAAATGCTTATGTACTACTCACATGTGCATAGAACAAGGAAGCATGTTTAATCCCTTAGTATCACGGAATCATGTTTAATCCCTAGAATGGACATTAGGATACTAAGTAAGTAGATAAGTGTATACCTAGAGAAGTAGTAGTGATTTCTTGTTCCCTTATACATTATTAGATGGCAAGAAGAGGCCGAGCTCCTAATGCAAGGAACGGAACCCCAGTTCAAGATAACAATGAGCCTGGCACAGAACAGCCAGACCTGATGGCAGTCATTGCTCAAATGCAAGCTCAGATGGCAGAACAACAGAAGACCATCGCCACACTTATGGCAAATCAGCACCCAACGCCCCCTACACCACCCACAGCAGGAGTGGGAACTCCAGTAGTGGCTGAAGTTCCACCAGTCCCACAGGAGACCCCTGCTGTGAACCGAAGACAAGAAGCATACCTCGTCCAGTGGCAGAGGCTGAAACCCGAAAGCTTCTCAGGCACGACTGAGCCCTGGGATGCCCAGGCTTGGTTCAAGACTTTAGAGAGCACGATGGAGCTTCTTGACTGGCCAGAAGTCGAGAAGGTCAAATGTGCCTCCTTCTGCCTAACTGGAGATGCTCGTATGTGGTGGGAGCGAGTCAAGAGTAAGAGGATAGTCAACCAGATGAGCTGGGCAG
>JAGFNQ010003201.1:372695-578120 GCA_024364735.1 Boesenbergia rotunda | reverse complement strand
ACCGGGTGCATGTCGACAAGGATACGGGTTCGTAAAATTTTAAATTTTTACGTGCAGCGGAAGAATTAGCATAAAATAATTTCCTAAATTATTTTAACCACGTATCTAGCATGCAACCTTATGATGTGTTGACATAATCATAAATTAAAACATTACGGAAAAGTAAACTAATTTACTTTGTACCTCGCGTAACTCGAAGAAAGGAACGAGATCCAACCGTAGCGTCCCTTGGAAGCTTCGCCTCTATTCGCGTCCACGCCGAGTTCTTTTTGGGATGACTTCGCAAAGCCACGAGTTTTGTGCCGACGAGAACTACTAGATTCTCTAAAAGCACAACTAGAACAACAAGAGAAAAGAATGGAAACTAACCACCAAGAATCGGAATCGAATTCCGAGAAGGAAGGAGATGTGATCCGCTTCTTCTTCTTCTTGGTTGGCTTCTCCTTCTTCTTGATGGCTCACGGCAACCACCCTAGGGTGTGCTAGGGGCGCCGGCCCTAGGTGGGATGAAGGGGAGCCGGCCCTAATCCTATTAAGGGGCGCCGGCCCTAATGGGGAAGAGAGAAGAGAAGAGAAGAGAATAAGAGAGAGAGGGAGCTTCTAATCTTTTGATAACTCAATTATCAAATCGTAATTAAAGGCTTGCCTTTGGTTCCTTATATAGTTGCTTCTCCCTTGCTAAGTCTCCTCTTTAACGGAATTTTACATAAGAAATTTATCCTATAAATTCTCTTATTAATTATTCCGTTTAAACCAAGTTTTATTATAACTAACTTTATAATAAAACAAATACCTTCTCTCCTTTTATTATGGAATAAATTTTATAAGAAATTTATAAACTTTCTTATTATGGAAAAATCAATTCATAATTGATTTTATAGAATTAAAATAAACCAATTCATGGATTATTTTAATTCCATAAAAGAATAAATTTCTATAAATTTATTTATATAAATTTCTTTATACAAATTTATTTATCCATAATTTATAAAATAAATCGTGCTAGATCTATTTTATTAATTAAACCAAATAAAATGGTTTTCTCCCTTTAATGTGGCCGGCCAAACCAAAGAGGGTGGGCACCCTCTTTGGCCGGCCACTTCAAGCCCCACCAATCGCGAATTAAACTCATTTAATTCGCCCAACAAGCCTTCAAAAGACTTAGCCAATTTTAGGTTTCCGTTGCGCCTCTGATTAACTCAGATACGACTTATTTCTCTTGATTGGAAAATCCAATTTTCAACTCGTTTTAAATCCCTCGGATTACTCGTAGTGCGTGTGACTAAATAGGCTTTCGATTTATGTTGGCCGTCTATAATTAACCAATTATAGAACGGTCATGAGTGGCACCTAGTAGTGCATCATGACCCCCAATTAATCGAAAGATCAACGGTTGACCTCAGAAGTAATTCTGAAACCCTTCAGCAGCTCTAATGAATCGTGCCCCATTCCCTTCACCACCTTATACCCACTTGGTTCAGGACATGGTCTGTTTGTGTCAGTCCCCACTAGACTGACTACGTCACACCTAGCCCAAGTAGTGTCTTTCTCGTCCTTTGGATTTCTAATTACTCTCATGTATTTAAGAGACTCGCACTCTAAACATGATATACTCTGGCCAGAGGTTTTGAGTAACAATCCGACGATAGGCCTGGGTATATATCTCCTCGCAAGGAGTGGTGAATCCTTTGTAGGCTGTTCAAACATCTTCGGGCACTTCGGCTTATACCCAATCATCCTGGGTCCACACCTCCTTGGAGATGCTTACTTAAGATTTTAAAGTATAAGTCTCCATGACCAAGATGACTTGAACACCGCAAGTCAAAGGAACATCGCACTTAAGCTGCAGTAAGAACTTCATTGACATATCTACATGTAGATTCCCATATGAAGTCTTACAGCTAGTCACTCCAATGAACTAGTTCCCTTAACTAGCATCCATGTTTATCTCTGGACATCCCAATGTCACCAGCCAGTGAGAATCAGCTGATTAGAGAATAACCCATGCTAGTCTCAACAGAATTGATAGTGTCCGTTTTTATCAATTCATCGACTAGGGATAATTTCAATACTTCACAATTGCACATTTAGAGATAATCACTAGTTGTGATCCCATCACAAATTCTCTTATGCTGTGAATTGTATTGCGGACATTCAGTAGATGAGTTTAAGATCTCAATCAAATACACAAACATGTATACTCAAATAGTGAATTATCATTTATTAGAATAAATGTTTACAATCATAAGACGATTGCCTTAGGACACTTCTCTCATATTACTAACAAACTCCCACTTGGCCTAATGCCAATCGCTACGGTATCCAATACCACAGGCTCTAACATGACCCTCAAACTTGCTTTGAGGCAAGGCCTTAGTTAAAGGATCCGCTATATTCCTTTCAGTGGGAACTCTCTCAATTTGTATGTCATTCCTACTTATAATCTCTCTGATCAGATGATAGCGTCGAAGCACGTGTTTGGATCGCTGATGAGACCTTGGTTCCTTCGCTTGTGCAATAGCTCCATTGTTGTCGCAGTAAACCGGCACTGCTTCATCAATGGTTGGAACCACACCAAGTTTTGAGACAAACTTCTTGATCCAAACTGCTTCCTTTGCTGCTTCCGAAGCTGCGATATATTCCGCTTCCGTGGTAGAATCCGCTACGGTGTCTTGTTTGGAACTTTTCCAACTTACTACGCCTCTATTCAAAGTAAATACGTATCCAGACTGCGATTTGGAGTCATCCTTAACTGTCTGGAAACTGGCATCTGTATACCCACGTATTACCATATCTCCTTCTCCATATATTAGGAACACATCCTTAGTTCTTCTTAAGTACTTAAGGATTATCTTTATAGCCGCCCAATGATCCATCCCTGGATCAGATTGGTATCTGCTCGTGACACTCGGAGCATATGATACATCGGGCCTAGTACATAACATAGTATACATGATAGATCCTATCGCGGATGCATAAGGTATCTTATTCATGCAAATCCTCTCGTCTTCTATGCGCGGACACATAGACTTTGAAAGGTTGATCCCATGCCTGATGGGAAGGTAACCTTTCTTGGATTCCGACATGCTAAACCTTTTTAGCACTCGGTCTATATATGTAGACTGCGAAAGACCAAGCAACCGTTTTGATCTATCTCTATAGATTCTAATCCCAAGGATATAGGTTGCTTCTCCCAGGTCTTTCATGGAGAAAGTTTTGGACAACCAAATTTTAACTGTCTGTAAGACTGATATATCATTTCCTATAAGTAATATGTCATCGACATATAATACTAGGAATACGACTGCACTCCCACTAACCTTCTTGTACACACAAGGTTCGTCAGGATTTTGTGAGAAATCAAACTTTTTGATTGTCTCATCAAAACGGATGTTCCAGCTCCTAGATGCTTGCTTCAGTCCATATATGGATCGTCGAAGCTTGCATACCTTGGTTTTATCAACCGATGTGAAACCTTCAGGTTGTATCATGTATACATCCTCAAGCAGGTTTCCATTAAGGAAAGCTGTTTTCACATCCATTTGTCATATCTCATAATCATAATGAGCTGCTATGGCTAGGAGCATCCGAATGGATTTAAGCATAGCTACTGGCGAATAGGTTTCGTCATAATCAATTCCTTGTTTCTGACGATATCCTTTTGCCACTAATCTAGTTTTAAAGGTAACTACATTACCTTCCATGTCGGTTTTCTTCTTGAAAACCCACTTGCACCCTATGGGCTTAATCCCTTCGGGTGGGTTAACCAAGTCCCATACTTGATTTTCGTACATGGAATCCATTTCCGACTTCATGGCCTCAAGCCATTTGTCCCTTTCTGAACTTTTCAGGACATCTTCATAACTGATAGGTTCATCATCGCTTATGAGTAACACGTCGTTCGATTCACTTACGAGAAATCCGTATCTCTCTGGAATATTGCGTGCCCTATCAGACCTACGAAGAGGTGGTGTTGTTTTAGGTTCAACTGATAGCTCATCACTATGAATTATCGGTTGTGGGCCTAGACTAGGTGTCTCTGTAATGTCTATTGGAGTTTCTTGAACTTCATCAAGTTCAATGGCACTCCCACTGTTTTCTTGTAAAAGAAATTCTTTTTCTAGAAATACAGCATGCCTTGAAACAAACACCTTTTGCTCCAAGGGATGATAAAATTGGTAACCCTTCGTTTCCTTAGGGTACCCAATAAATAGACATTTATCAGACTTAGCATCCAATTTGTCTGATATAGTCCGCTTCACATAAGCAGGACAACCCCATATCTTAAGGTGAGTTAAGTGAGGTTTCTTACTATTCCATATCTCATATGGAGTAGTAGAGACTACCTTGGTCGGGACTCTGTTTAGCAAGTAAACAGCTGTCTTAAGTGCATAGCCCCAAAAAGATTTTGGAAGAGTTGCATGATTCATCATCGACCTAACCATGTCCATCAAGGTTCGGTTGCGCCTCTCAGATACACCATTATGCTGTGGTGTATACGACGGAGTCCATTGGGACAATATCCCATTGTCCCTAAGATAATCTTGAAACTCTTGACTTAAGTATTCACCACCCCGATCGGATCGAAGTATCTTAATACTTTTGCCAAGCTGTTTCTCTACTTCATTTCTGAACTCTTTGAATTTCTCAAAGGCTTCAGATTTATGTTTCATCAAGAACATATACACGAATCGTGAGTGATCATCGATGAAGGTGATGAAATAGCTATAGCCTCCTTGTGCAAGAGTTGACATTGGTCCATATACATCAGTATGTATTAGACCAAGCAATTCTCCCACTGGATTACCTTTTCTGGAAAAGGGTAATTTGGTCATCTTGCCTTTTAAGCATGATTTGCATGTATCAAATGAACCGGGTTCAAATGATTCCAGAATTCCACATCGGTGTAATTCGGTCATGCGTTTCTTACTTACATGGCCAAGACGGCAATGCCAAGTGTAGGAGTCTATTCGATTATCTATTCTAGCACGTTTGTTGCTAACTTCGATATTGAAAACGTCACTGGATAAATCTAACGTGTAGATGCCATTGCACAAAGTTCCATTCCCATAAAGAACGCCATTTAAAGTTATGTAACAACAATTGTTACTAAAAGTTAAATGATAACCCTTCTCATTCAAACATGAAATAGATACAATGTTCTTTATTAACGAAGGAACGAAATAACAATTATCCAATTCTAAGACACGTCCAATGGGGAGCTTTAGCAAATATGTTCCGATGGCAACAGCAGCAATCTTTGCTCCATTCCCAACTCGCAAATCTGCTTCTCCTTTGACGAGTCTTCTTCTATTCCTTAGCCCCTGTATATCATTACATATATGTGAGCTACACCCAGTATCAAGTACCCAGGTATTTGAGGAAATAGAGTGACATTCAATAACGAAGATACCTGAAGAGGATGGAGCATCGGATGCCTTCTTCTTCAAGGACTCAAGATAAACCTTGCAGTTTCTTCGCCAGTGACCCTCCTTGCCACAATGATGGCAAGTTCCTTGTGGTTTCTTTTCAGTCTTCTTGGCCTTTTTCTTCTTCCCTTTGTTCTGTTCCTTGGCCTTCCTCTTAGAACCTTTCTTCGAGGAACCAACTAACAGTACCGCCTTTTGATCCGGCTTTACAAAAGGCTCTACAATCTTCAGCAGGTTGAGCAACTCAGGAATGGTGGTCTCTAGTTTGTTCATCCGATAGTTCATCACAAATTGTGAATAACTCTTGGGCAAACAACTCAGAATTAAGTCAATACTTAGTTCATGATCCATTGCAAAACCGAGTGCACTCAGTCGCTCAATGTACCCCAACATCTTTAACACAAACTGCGAGGCAGAAGTGCCTTCCTGCATCTTAGTGGTGAAGAGGAGTCTGGAGACTTCGAACCTTTCGGATCTCGCCTGCTCTTCAAACAACTCATGAAGATGGAAGATGATGGTATAAACATCCATATGCTCATGCTGCTTTTGCAGCTCAGGTACCATAGAGGCTAGCATGATGCAACTCGCAAGTTCAGAATCGGTCACATGTTTCTGATAGGCCAACAATTGGTCTGGAGTTGCATTCTCTGGAGGATGGGTGGGAAGTTGATCTTCAAGGACATAAGCAAGCTTCTCTGCCTTAAGGACTATCCTTAGGTTTCGAAGCCAGTCCATGTAGTTCGGCCCAGTCAGTTTATTGGTGTCCAAAATGGAACGCAAGTTTAGAGAAGACATGATCGAGTGATTATCCTAGAAATACAAATTGAGTTTATGTGAGAAGAATGATTAAAGAATGTATCAACATACATAAATAAAATCCTATTTATTTTCCAAATTGAATAACCCTTTTTATCAATTCGGGAGATCGTAGGAACATCTCCAAATAGGTTGATATCCAACCATAGATAAGAACAACCATGACTGTGGCCATCAAGTTTTTCTTAGCTATGAAGGTAGGTAATTATACCGATTACATATCACATATATGTAACTATCACATTATGCTATCAACTAATTGAATGTTTGCATAAATCATTGGGTTGTTAACTCATTAACAAGTATGCATCATATACATAGCACCCAATTGCACCTCTCTTTACATTGACCTTGGCTGTGGTACAACAAATCGATGCTCTAAGCTTAAGGCTGACCCATTAATCAAGAAATAGTTTTAATATGGTTGGAGCTCATTCAACCGTTTAGTCAGGCTTGGATGTGTCCAACAACCAAAACTAAGGATTGACTTCTGACTCCAACTATATTATTCATAAACTAATTCCATAGTTTGAACATGTTGAGGTTCAAGTTGGGCATGGATGTGTCCATCAACCCAAACGAGAAACAAAACACCGATTCTAACCATATTAATGGAAGGTGTTGGCCTTAATATTTTGTAAGGGGTTTTGGGTCTCATCCTTTCTTTTCTAAGCACATTCATGACATTATGTCATGACTAACGATTTCCTTAATAAAGTATGTATGTGACTTAAGTTATCAAGTCTCATTATTTGAATTAGGAACCGGATTTCCTAATTCTAATTTCATACTTTATTAAAGGAATTGTTTTGGGAAACAATTTCCTAAATTGTCATAATCAATTCCGGAAATAATATGTTTAAGACTTTGATTTCTCTAAATCAATTCTTATTAAATTAAGAGACAATTCCCTTAATTCAACCACATATTATTTTCATGAAAATCTCAATTAAGAAACTCTATAGGAAACCATTTTCCTAATTAATTTTGGAGACAACAATATGTAAGAGCATCACCTCTTAAAACATATTTTATTCATGGATTTAATTAATTACAACAAATCGTTTTCTAAGGGTGGCTCCCTGAGGCTCAGATACCCAAAGAAAAGTAATTTGTCGTAAATCCAATTTGGTCCGCTTCGGAAGCGCAACCAAATTAAACATGACAATTTCATTTAAAATTGGGAAATTAAATTACAACAACTAACTTTAAATTGGACGGCTCCCCGAGGCTCAATCCAAAATAAAGAATTTTATTGTCAATTTAAAAACCAATTCAAATTTAATTGTCAATTAACTGTCCATAAATTTGTCTAGACTTTCTCGAAAGAAAGTGCCCAAAATCGCGAGATTTCAAAATAGGTTTTTAGAACAATTGTGCGTTTCGGGTACAAAGAAAACTTACATATTTCCAAAATTGGAAAATTTCTAAAATAGAAAAATTTCCAAAATTGGAATGTTTCCAAAGATGGGATGTTTTCACAATTATCATAAAATTTCAGAAACTAGGATATTTCAAACGTTTGCGAAATTTCATGAGGATTTTCAAACTTTGAAATTCCTAAATCTAAAATTTATTATAATTGGAAAGTTTCCATAATTGAAAATTTTTTCCAAAATTGAGATCATGACAAAGTTTTCCGCAAAACAATTTTGTGATTATGTCGAACACTAACCGGCTCTGATACCACTGTTGGGACCGGGTGCATGTCGACAAGGATACGGGTTCGTAAAATTTTAAATTTTTACGTGCAGCGGAAGAATTAGCATAAAATAATTTTCTAAATTATTTTAACCACGTATCTAGCATGCAACCTTATGATGTGTTGACATAATCATAAATTAAAACATTGCGGAAAAGTAAACTAATTTACTTTGTACCTCGCGTAACTCGAAGAAAGGAACGAGATCCAACCGTAGCGTCCCTTGGAAGCTTCGCCTCTATTCGCGTCCACGCCGAGTTCTTTTCGGGATGACTTCGCAAAGCCACGAGTTTTGTGCCGACGAGAACTACTAGATTCTCTAAAAGCACAACTAGAACAACAAGAGAAAAGAATGGAAACTAACCACCAAGAATCGGAATCGAATTTCGAGAAGGAAGGAGATGTGATCCGCTTCTTCTTCTTCTTGGTTGGCTTCTCCTTCTTCTTGATAGCTCACGGCAACCACCCTAGGGTGTGCTAGGGGCGCCGGCCCTAGGTGGGATGAAGGGGAGCTGGCCCTAATCCTATTAAGGGGCGCCGGCCCTAATGGGGAAGAGAGAAGAGAAGAGAAGAGAATAAGAGAGAGAGGGAGCTTCTAATCTTTTGATAACTCAATTATCAAATCGTAATTAAAGGCTTGCCTTTGGTTCCTTATATAGTTGCTTCTCCTTTGCTAAGTCTCCTCTTTAACGGAATTTTACATAAGAAATTTATCCTATAAATTCTCTTATTAATTATTCCGTTTAAACCAAGTTTTATTATAGCTAACTTTATAATAAAAAAATACCTTCTCTCCTTTTATTATGGAATAAATTTTATAAGAAATTTATAAACTTTCTTATTATGAAAAAATCAATTCATAATTGATTTTATAGAATTAAAATAAACCAATTCATGGATTATTTTAATTCCATAAAAGAATAAATTTGTAAAATACAGCAATTCGAAAATCCGAACCAGAAAATTTTTCGGAAATTTTCCGAAGTGAGTCTAGGGTTTCCGACCCCTTAGACGAAGTTTCGGGGAGTTAGATGGAATAAAATTATACATTTGAGGGCTTAAGGGCTAGTAAAGCAAACTAGGGAGGTAAATGTTAAAAATCAGAAATCATAAGGGTTTAGTGTGAAATGGAGGAAGATGAGGGGCTTTTCTGCAAAAAGACCTCCTCCCTTTTATTATAACTTCTACCCTCTCGTGCCCTAGCCGCAGGCAGCCGCCCGCTTCTTTTTCCTCCTCCCCTCCCAGTCGCGTGCCCTAGCCAACGCCGCCGACCACCCAAGCGTCGACTCGTCTTCCATCGGTCGCAAGCAAGAGGAATCCCGACGCCTGCTCTCTTCTCTTCTTCCTCTTCTCCACGCAGGTAGCAGGCGATTCCGCTTCCTTCTGCTGTGGAGCGACGACCTGGGAACTCCTTTCCTTTGACCTTGAGTATTTGCGTTGGCTATCGAATGAGGAGCACACTTCCTCCTATCCAGAGCCGGTGAGCCGTTAGCCCTAGGATTTCTAGGTTCCCTTGAATCCATTAGCGTGGGATTGATTTCTCCTCCACCAGGGTCTAACGGACATCCGAATTGCAACTCGCAGTGGAAGGCGATCTAGATGACAACCCCACCTGTTCACGGTCTGATCCGTCGGAGTTGAGAAGCAGAGTTTTCGGACTTGCATCAGAGGTAAGAGTTATGTTCGGTTTTGATCTGTTGCGGTACAGAATGTTAGAAATCTAGGTTTAGAACACTGTCGTTTGTGTTTTCCCCGTTCTTTGTCATGAATCAGTGAATTAGAAATTGATTTGAATTGTGTAGCAATTTGCTCTCTTTGGATGTGGCTCCAATTGGCTGGAAATCGCTTGGGAATTTGAGTTCTGGAGGTGGGAATATTTTGTTTTGAGCAGCTGAGGGGGGATCCCTGCCGTGAGCTTCTTAAGGTGAGCTCTCTGTTCAGATTTGCTTCCTTTATTCTGGTGTAGAAAGTTTCCATCGAATGGGTAGGTCGATCGAATGAAATTATCTTGTGAATGGTAGCTTCGATTTGGGATGTTTCCTTGAGTTATGGTGCTCTGCCGTGGGCCTCCATAGAGGTGTGGATTTTCATCAGTGTGCTTAATTCTTTGCTGTGAGCTCATTATTTGGGATGCGATCTATTTTGTTTTCGGTTTGGGTTAGAGTTGTGGCCTTGAGCTCCTTCGATCTTGGAGTTGCTGTGGATGGAATTACAGGGATTTGCAGCATGGATCTTCTTGTTTTGGAAAGGGATAATGGAAATGGTCTTGATCAGTGTGGAGTTAGATATGTACAAATTTAAGTTTCTATTGAGGCAGCTCGTATGGTTGGTTTGATTTAAATAGGAGTTGAAGCTGTGCCGAGAGCTTCACTTGAAATTGGAACATGCTAGGTTGTAATCCTAGGTTTGGATTCCTACTGTGAGTTTCCGATTTGGTGTTGGTGAGTATGGTTCAGCTGTGTAAGTCAATTAACTTTGATAATTGGAGGATGAATTGTTCTCATGGGATCGGAGTTGAGTGGATTTGTCTCTGTTAGGGAAATCCATGTCGGACTTGGTGATTACTTGGGTTAAACCGGGATAAACCCTAACTTGGGTCACGATTCAACCTAAATAGAAATTAGTCACTAATTAGGGTTAATTAGTGACAATCACCTTTAGGATGGTGATAATTGGGTTTGTATCGTGTTTAGTTTGTTATCAGTCGAGTTGGTAATTAATGAACTATATCCTTTGATACAGGACGTTGATTGGATTTAGCATTTGCTGATTATCAGACGGGAGGTTCTTGCCGATACGAGCATCTACTTTGAGGCGGGTACCCTTTGACTTATCTTTTAGATATTGTCATATTGCTATGCATGGTTGGTTATAGATAGCAGTAAGATTATACGCTAGCCCTGAGTTATTATGCCTGTCCTGGATACTTGTTAGTTATCCCTGAATTATTATGTCTGTCCTGGATACTTGTTAGTTATCCCTGAGTTATTATGCATGTCCTGGATACTTGTTAGTTATCCCTGAGTTATTATGCCTGTTCTGGATACTTGTTAGTTATCCCTGAGTTATTATGCTTGTTCTGGATACTTGTTGTTTATCCCTGAGTTATTATGCTGTTAGTTTCATACAGTCTCAGGTATTGCCATATCTATATGTATGCTTAGATATCGGGATGTATCTCTTGCATTTGACATGAGGGATCTGTAGATTTCGGCCAGTATACCTTGTAGGTCACCAGTATTTCCTGTTATAGGAATTCAGGATGAGACTTAGTATACTGAGGACTTGGTGAGGGAGGTATGTGTATCTATCATACACTATCTCTGCATTATTGCATGCTGACCCACGCGGACGTTGTGGACGATGTCCTGACTGGGTACAGGTAGTCACAGCTCTACCCACGCGGACGTTGTGGACGATCCTGACTGGGACTAGGGGGTGACACATGTCATTGCACCAGGGTGCTTTATATGTTTGGGTCATGCACTATCCTTGCATTATTGCATGCTGACCCACGCGGACGTTGTGGACAATGTCCTGACTGGGTACAGTTTGTCACAGCTCTACCCACGCGGACGTCGCGGACGATATCCTGACTGGGACTAGGGGGTGACACATGTCATTGCACCATGTGCATATTTTGCATTGTGCATTGTTTGCTGCACTTGATTTCTGCACTTGTTTGACATGCATATTCTGGAGACTTGTTATCTGAGATTATATGTCTATTGGTGTTCCATGGGTATTTCTTACCCTCTTTTCAGGTTAGATGGATTCTGGTATGTATCTTGATTCAGTATCTTCAGTATACCCTTTCCTATTGTTCATATGAGACGGTATCAGCGTAGACTCCTATTGTTATTATAACATACTATGCATATCTGCTGGGTATTCGCTGAGTTATGGACTCACTCCGTTGCCATATATTTTTATTTCAGGTTGAGATACTTGGAGTCGCCAGAAGAGCCCAGCAGCCAGTCCCTACCCATCGCGACGGCATAGTTTCATTTTGTACTTAGTGGTGTCTATTTGTATATTTACTTATTGGACTTGTATATGTCTTGGGAGTGTTGTCGTGTGCCCTAAGGGGTTTTTGTATTGGTTGTTTCGTCGTAAGTCGGACCGGTCCGCAGTCAGGTATGATTTACCTTGTGTTATGGTCATTTTATGTTTTAGTTTTGAGGCCTGAGGCCAAATATATATAATTAAACTGCGTGGTGATGTCTAGTATGTTCTGTGTATGTGTAAATTGTCCACCGGACAGGGGAGGTGCTGTCCGATTTTCTATTGGATCAGCGGCTCCTGGGTCTCGGGGCGTGACAAAATTTCTATAAATTTATTTCTATAAATTTCTTTATACAAATTTATTTATCCATAATTTATAAAATAAATCGTGCTAGATCTATTTTATTAATTAAACCAAATAAAATATTTTTCTCCCTTTAATGTGGCCGGCCAAACCAAAGAGGGTGGGCACCCTCTTTGGCCGGCCACTTCAAGCCCCACCAATCGCGAATTAAACTCATTTAATTCGCCCAACAAGCCTTCAAAAGACTTAGCCAATTTTAGGTTTCCATTGCGCCTCTGATTAACTCAGATTCGACTTATTTCTCTAGATTGGAAAATCTAATTTTCAACTCGTTTTAAATCCCTCGGATTACTCATAGTGCGTGTGACTAAATAGGCTTTCGATTTATGTTGGCCGTCTATAATTAACCAATTATAGAACGGTCATGAGTGGCACCTAGTAGTACATCATGACCCCCAATTAATCGAAAGATCAACGGTTGACCTCAGAAGTAATTCTGAAACCCTTCAGCAGCTCTAATGAATCGTGCCCCATTCCCTTCACCACCTTATACCCACTTGGTTCAGGACATGGTCTGTTTGTGTCAGTCCCCACTAGACTGACTACGTCACACCTAGCCCAAGTAGTGTCTTTCTCGTCCTTTGGATTTCTAATTACTCTCATGTATTTAAGAGACTCGCACTCTAAACATGATATACTCTGGCCAGAGGTTTTGAGTAACAATCCGACGATAGGCCTGGGTATACATCTCCTCGCAAGGAGTGGTGAATCCTTTGTAGGCTGTTCAAACATCTTCGGGCACTTCGGCTTATACCCAATCATCCTAGGTCCACACCTCCTTGGAGATGCTTGCTTAAGATGTTAAAGTATAAGTCTCCATGATCAAGATGACTTGAACACCGCAAGTCAAAGGAACATCGCACTTAAGCTGCAGTAAGAACTTCATTGACATATCTACATGTAGATTCCCATATGAAGTCTTACAGCTAGTCACTCCAATGAACTAGTTCCCTTAACTAGCATCCATGTTTATCTCTGGACATCCCAATGTCACCAGCCAGTGAGAATCAGCTGATTAGAGAATAACCCATGCTAGTCTCAACAGAATTGATAGTGTCCGTTTTTATCAATTCATCGACTAGGGATAATTTCAATACTTCACAATTGCACATTTAGAGATAATCACTAGTTGTGATCCCATCACAAATTCTCTTATACTGTGAATTGTATTGCGGACATTCAGTAGATGAGTTTAAGATCTCAATCAAATACACAAACATGTATACTCAAATAGTGAATTATCATTTATTAGAATAAATGTTTACAATCATAAGGCGATTGCCTTAGGACACTTCTCTCATATTACTAACACCGGGATGATGGGGCACCCCCAGTCAAGAGTAAAATGCAGTTTTTGTTAAGTAAGCAGAATAGGTGTCAAGCGGGGCGCCGGAGCGTCCAGGGCGCCTAGGTTCAAAGCTGTTTTTGCAGTTTCGAGTCCGAAACTCAGATAAGCCCTCATGAGGGCACCCGGGAGGTCCGGGGCGCCCTGGTCAAAGGTTTTATCAGCTGCGGCAAGGTCGACGTGGGGATAAAGTTTGATCGGGTTTATCGGGGCGCCCCCAGCGTCCAGGGCGCCCCCAGGAGGCCTATATAAGGGGCTTCGACCCCTCTGCTTCAAACACAACTGCTACAAGCCATTCTAATCATTCTGACCGACAAAAACGTGCTAAAGACGAGGCTCTACGACCGGGATGCTCCAGGAGGAAGTGCGCGGCACTTCGGAGGTCCAGATCGGCCGAGCGTCAACTTTTGTTTTGTTCGGTTTGCATTTAATTTTCTGTACTTAATTTTCTGTACTTGTGCTTGTATTTCTACACTATAAGACGGGTTTTCTTCACCTCCGAAAATTCTGGAAAGGAGACCAATAGTGGGCTCACGCCGAGTACATAGGCCTTGGACGTACTGACCCTGGGGGTCGGGAACCAAGTAAATAAATCCCGCTGTGTCCTTGTGTATTGTTTTTCTTTTTCTATTTTATTTTCCGCTGCACTAACACTCTAAATAGATCGAAAGTTTTACGAAGATTTCCACGAAAGATTGTAACGTTTGATATTCACCCCCTCTCTATCGACGGCACCGGTCCTACAATTGGTATCAGAGCCGAGCTACTCTTCACTGGACTAACCGCCGATGGAGCAACGATGCCAGGAGTTGAGGGGGAGCCCAGGGGTGAATCAGGTATATTTTAATTAAAATGTCTATTTTTAAATTTCAAATTACGTGTTTTAAGTGCAGGGAGAGAGGGCACTTCAAAAATCAGTGCCCTACTCGTAAGACTCGATCTACACCACCGGCGGCAAAGGGGGCACCAGCGCCAAGAGTCCGGAAAAAACAAAGATCACGTACGATGCTTTAAATGCGAGAAGTATGGACACTACAAAAACAAGTGTCCGGCGAAGGTACGTAAGATTTATGTTCCAAAAATTCTACAAATTCCTGCACTGTCTTTAGATAATTCAGTTAAGTCTTCTAATAAATTAGAGTTTCTGCATAGTAAAATTAATGTTTTGCATGTAAATTAGAAAATGTAGATATGACTAACATATCAGAAATTAATTATTTAATCCAGAACATTAATTCAATAATTTCTAAAATAAATTATCACAACTTTAATACTGATAATATTTTTGTTTCTGATAATTTTAAACTTAATTCTGATTCTGATAACTTTAATTTTAATAATGACAATTCTGATAATTCTAATTCAGATAAATTTAATCCTAAGGATAAATCTGAATTCAAAAATCCTAAGGATAAATCTGAATTCAAAAATCTTAAGGATAATCCTAAAGTTGAAAATCCTTTAGATAATTATGAATTCAAATTTGAAAATCCGTTGTATAACTCTAAATTCGAATTTGAAAATTCTAAACATAATCCAGAAGGTAATTCTGAAGATATTATCTCTGAAGATAATTTTGAAGATGAAATTTTCTTAGATAATAACTTAACTATAGATAATCTTGAAAGTTATTACAAAACCCTAACTAGTGTCCCAAATTACTCCTCCTACTTTGAGGATACCAAAAGATATAATTTTGAGGATAAGGAGGATATGGAACTATCTAAGATCATGGCCATAATTAATAAAAATTACAAAGGTTCAAATAAATCTGAATTGTTAGAAAAATTTACAAAGATAGACAAAGATGAAGCAGAAATTTTCGAAATAATGAAAATGATGAACTTAAATCCACAATTATTAATTAATTAATTTAAATTCAATTTAATTCAATTAATTCAAATTAAATTCAATTAATTTAAATCAAATTAAAATTAAATTCAAATTAATTTGAATTCAAATAAATTCAAATTCAAATTCAAATTCAAATTCAAATTAAATTAAATTAAATTCAAATTAATTCAAATTCAAATTAATTCAAATTCAAATTAATTCAAATTCAAATTAATTCAAATTTAAATTAAAAGTAAAATTAAAATTAAAATTAAAATTCAAATTCAAATTAAATTAAATTAAATTAAATTAAATTCATATTAATTCAAATTCAAATTAATTCAAATTCAAATTAAATTTAAATTCAAATTCAAATTCAAATTAAAATAATTTCAAATTCAAATTAAATTAATTCAAATTAAATTCAAATTCAAATTAAAATAAATTCAAATTAAATTAAATTAATTCAAAGTAAATTCAAATTCATATTAATTCAAATTCAAATTCAAATTAAATTCAAATTCAAATCAAATCAAATTAAATTAATTCAAATTAAATTCAAATTAATTCAAATTCAAATTCAAATTAATTCAATTAATTTAAATCAAATTAAAATTAAATTCAAATTAATTCGAATTGAAATAAATTCAAATTAATTCATATTCAAATTTAAATTAAATTCAAATTATATTAATTCAAATTAAAATTAAATTAAATTTATATTAAATAAAAATTAATTTAAATTAAATTAAATTCAAATTAAATTAAATTAAAACTAAATTAAATTCAAATTAAATTAAATTCAAACTAAATTAAATTCTAATTAAATTAAATTAAATTAAATTCAAATTAAATTAAATTAAAAATAAAATTAATTAAATTCAAATTAAATTAAATTCAAATAAAATTAAATTAAAATTAAATCTGAATTAATTTCAAATTAAATCTTAATTAAATTTAAATTAAATCTTAATTAATTCATACTTCAATTAATTCTTAATTAACTTGAATCCAAAATAAGTTAAACTCGAACTAAACTAAAACCTTTCCTAAACCGCAACAATTAATTAAATTAAATATGTCAAAGTGGGCTGACATATTCGCGGGTTCACACGACATGTATCAAATCGAGAATTTGATACATTTTTAGAAACTTAAATAAATGGTTTGAATTGTTTGACTCATGCATAATTGCCATGCCATGCATTTGCTACTTCTTTTAATATATGACATGCCATTCATATTTAAAATTTATGTATATATTAGAACGGCTATAGGAAAAAGAATAATTTAAAATTTAAAATTAAATTAAATTAAATTAAATTAAAATTAAATTAAATTCAAATTAAATTAAATTCAAATTAAATCTAAATTAAATTCAAATTAAATCTAAATTAAATTCAAATTAAATCTTAATTAAATTCAAATGAAATCTTAATTAATTCATACTTCAATTAATTCTTAATTAACTTGAATCCAAAATAACTTAAACTCGAACTAAACTAAAACCTTACCTAAACCGCAACAATTAATTAAATTAAATATGTCAAAGTGGGTTGACATATTCGCGGGTTCACACGACATGTATCAAATCGAGAATTTGATACATTTTTAGAAACTTAAATAAATGGTTTGAATTGTTTGACTCATGCATAATTGCCATGCCATGCATTTGCTACTTCTTTTAATATATGACATGTCATTCATATTTAAAATTTATGTATATATTAGAACGGCTATAGGAAAAAGAATAATTGAAACTTGATCAACATAGTATTGGGTGGCGGTGAGATGATAGTACGTTAGGGAAGCCAATTCTAATAAGGTCAAGTATACTCTACTTGGTCTATTTAGACTGGTGAAACTAGCCAAAGCTACCGATCCAAGACCCAAACTAGTTAGACCAGAATTTTTCAAAAAATAATTTTGAAAATGAAATTTCATTAAAAGACTTTGTCAAAGAAAGGGTTGATGATCCAATAAGGCTACGACCAAAGAAGGCCTAGTGCCTCGCCAAGACCTGGAAGCCAATTTTTGAAATTCAAATTCAAGTTACCTCTTATCAAATTCAAATCTAACACAAGCTTCAATTAAATCTTAGAGTTAATAATAAGTTAAGAAAAATGATTCAAGCATCTCACAATACACCTATAAGGCAACCATGCTTGTTGTATTAATACATCTAAAATGGGTGAGATGTTAAGGACTAATGAATTGAAAAATATTTTTTAAAAATATTTTTCAAAATTGTTAGAATATTTTCCTAAAAATATATTTTCAAAATAGTGCTTCAACATAATAATATTTTTATGGAATTCATGCTTGTTTGATTGCCAATACAGTATATGCTTTCAAAAATTATATTCTTTTCAAAAATTGTTTGACTCACACAATTGGACACAAGCCTCTTAGGACAACACTAATGTTCCTTAAGGCACTTAGATAGAGTCAAACGGTATCGGGTATAGGGGGAGTGCTTTCATATTTTTTTGAAATGGTTTTCAAAAACTTGACTTTAAACATTACTATCATTTGAAAAATACTTTTCGAAAACTGTGCTTTAAATCATTATTACTTGTGTTTTCAAAAAGGGTTTATGTTGTAAAAACTATATGTTCAAAAATTTACCTGTTTCTTTGACTTTGATAAACCCTAAAGACACAGAGGAAAGGTCCACTTCATGATCTTCAAGGACTCGTAGGATGTGTCAAATTTAGGGGGAGTCTGAGTCAAAAGAAGAATTTCAGAAAAGTTTTTTTTGGTAATTATCCATTTTTTGTTAAATATTTCTTTTTAATCTGAATCAAACTTAAGACTCAGAGGAAGAGTACTTGTGGTCAACAAGCTTCCCAGGACTGAGTCAAGTTTAGGGGGAGGTCAAATTAAAAAGAATTATTTAATAACATGTTTTCATATCTTCAAAATCTTGCTAAAAATCTAAGTCTTTCAAAATACTATTATTCTATTTGTTAGAATTTGGGTGACTTATGAAACTATTTTTGAAATAATGTTTACTTGGGTTGGAGAATTTCCAGGACACTTAGGAAATGTCCTTGTAGTCAACAAGGTTTCCCAGGATGGTGTCAACTGGAAGATAAACCAAGTCAAGTAAAATATTGGGTCTTCAAAAGTTCACACATTTTTCAAAATCCACTAGCATATATTTTCAAAAGTACTATCATTTTTTTGACAAAATTTTTATTTACTTGAGTTTGAACAATTTCCAGGACACTTAGGAAATGTCCTTGTGGTTAACAAGGTTTCCTAGGATTGTGTCAGACTGGAAAAGAAACCTAGTCAAGTAAAATATTATGTTTCAAAAAATCACTTATATTTTTCAAAGTCTCATCTTTTTCAAAAATAGTTAGTACTTGCAAAATATGCATAATATTTATATTTTCCAAAATAGCATTCTTTCAAAAATTATGCATTTTCCAAAAGTACTTAATTTTTCAAAAATTCAATACATTTTTCAAAGGAATTTATATTACATAATCTTTCAAAAGTACATAGCATATTTTTCAAAACTATGCATTTTTTTTAAAAAAAAAATGCAATATATCATTCAAAATGCCATGCTTTCAAAAATTTTTGCACTAAGTATGTTCAAAAGAACTAAAAGTATTCATTGTTGGTGCAAGTATTTTCTTAAAGTTTTTTTGATGTATGACAAAGGGGGAGAGGTGTGCTTAAGTTAGAAAAATTTTCTCCCAAAGATCAAAAATATAGTTTCAAAACTTATATAATCTTTTTTGTTTTTTTTGTTTTTTTTATCCCAAGGATAGTGAGTTAGCCCCTTCAACCAATCTAACTTAAGTTATTGTCAAACATCAAAAAGGGGGAGATTGTTGGTGCAAGTTGCATCAATGATGTTCTCCTTTAAGTGTTTTAATGTTTGACAATATACTTAAGTCAGTGATACATTGAACAGATAAAGGGGAGCAAAGGAGAAGTAACCTATGTTGAAGAAAAGTCCTAGTTACCCTAGGCATCGAAACACTAAGTCCTGGCGAAGGGCTGCTGGGCACCTAGCGAAGGGTTGCTAGGTATCGAAGCACTAAGTCCTGGCGAAGGGCTGCTGGGCACCTAGCGAAGGGCTGCTGGGCACCTAGCGAAGGGCTGCTAGGTATCGAAACCCTAAGACCTGACGAAGGGCCGTTGGGCACGTAGCGAAGGGATACTAGGTATCGAAACCCTAAGACCTAGCGAAGGGCTGCTAGGCACCTAGCGAAGGGCTTCTAGGAGTTGAAGACCTGGCGAAGGACTGCTAGGCACCTAGCAAAGGGCTGCTAGGAATTGAAGACCTAGTGAAGGGTTGCTAGGCACTTGGTGAAGGGCTGCTGGGTAAAAGTCCACCCGAAGGACTGGGTGGCAACCGTCTCCTGAAAGGAGTAGGTGAAAGGAGCGTTCTCGGGGGTGGGAACTTGCGCCGGTTCGACCTAGGGTTTCATGCAAATCCGAAGTCAAAACCAAGTCCTTAAGGTTAAGAATATGTGTATATGTGTTGGTGCAGAATGCACCAAAGTCAAACCTGTGTTTTGATAATGGCAACAGAGGTCAAAAGTTAAGTCTTACTTGTGTTTCTAACAAACTACTCTAGTGTGCAGAGATAAAGTCCTAGCGAAGGAAAGCTAGGCACCTGGCGAAGGACTACCAATATTCAAGCCCTAGCGAAGGACTGCTAGGCACCTGGCGAAGGACTGCCAGTATCCAAGCCCTAGCGAAGGACTGCTAGGCAACTGGCGAAGGACTGCCAGTATCCAAGCCCTAGCGAAGGATTGCTAGGCAACTGGCGAAGGACTGCCAGTATCCATGCCCTAGCGAAGGACTGCTAGGCGCTAGGCGAAGGACAGCTTGGGACTAAAGCCCTAGCGAAGGACTGCTAGGCAACTGGCGAAGGACTGCCAGTTTACAAGACCTGACAAAGGACCGTCAGGCAAAAGTCCAACTAGAGGAACAGTTGGCATCAGGTAAATTCTCCCGAGAGGAGTAGGTGAGGACGCGTTCCCCGTCGAGGGAACAGTAGGCGTCGGTTCGACCTAGGACTCCATTTTGGAGACCAAAGTCAGAACCAAGACAGCTAAGGCTGTATAGACAAATACTTTATTGCTTTATTGTGTTTTGGACTAACCCTGGATGCAGGACCAAAGGAAGGAGTGTCTGCAGCTCAGATAGCCTCAAAGGAATGAGGTAGTAGCTGAGTAGGGCGCCCGGAGCATCTCGGGCGCCCCCAAGGGGCATACAAAACAAGTAAAGAAAAAGGGAGTTCGAATACAGGCTGGGCCGGGCTGAACCGGGCGCCCCCATGCTCCCGGGCGCCCGCGCTGCTCCCGGGCGCCCCCATGCGCGTACCTCGAACCAGAACCCCTCGAAGCCAAGCGGATAAAATTTGACCCGGTCAATCCGGGCGCCCCGAGTCCTCCGGGCGCCCCGGTCAAAGCGGATCCAGAGGATCAGACGTGACCGAGACTTTGACGGATCAAAGGCCACGTGGGGGGCGCCCCCAACGTCCCGGGCGCCCCCAGGCCCTATATAAAGGCCCTTCGACCAAGGCTTCAGAACAATCAATTCATTCAACGCTTCCACGCTCTTCTGCTCTCGCGCCTTGCTCCGAAAACTGCCCAACTCGAGCCGACGACGTCCCGATACTCCGAACAAGTGAACCTACAATCAGACGTCGGTAAAAGAAGAGCACCTTTTTCTTAATTGTTAAAGTTTACTGCACTTACTCTGTATTCAATATTTGTAAACTGTCTTTGCGCCAAATATAGAATTGCCCAAAGTAAACGGTCAACGACCGTGGGCCTTGGAGTAGGAGTCGACACAGGCTCCGAACCAAGTAAATCGACTGTGTCTCTGTGTATTGTTTTTAATTTCCGCTGCGTACCTACTCTTACTCAAATCTGAAAGTTTTCCGATATTCACCCCCCCTCTATCGGTTTTATCGATCCAACAAGTGGTATCAGAGCATCTCAACCCTTTCTAGGTTATCAATCAAAAGTACCCTAAGGTGCTTGTGAGATGCTGGCTTCTAAGTCTATAGGTGCATGCAGTTCTAGGGTTAGAGCCTAGGCTAAATCTTTTTTCGAAAAACACCTAGTTTTGAAAGGGGATAGTTTTGAAATAAAACTACTTCGAAAAATGAAAACTAATTTTGAAATTTAGTAAAACAGTTTTTCAAATTCTATTTTAAAAAAAAATTTAAATCAAAAGTCTATTCTACAGAGCACAATCCTAAAAAGAGAACAAGTACTCATAACCTGGTCAACAGAAAATAAAGCAGGTAATCATGGTTCAAATACAGTCAAACAGTCAAACTCAAGTCAACCACAAGTCAACCCTACTGAGTAGGGGTAGTCAAATAGGTACAATGATAGGTACATCTAAGACGAAGGACCGGGATGATCGGACGGGCCAGGCTGCCATGCATCAAATCGTGCCATCATCTCTATGTATCGTGCGTCAGCCACTTCTCGATCGGCCCGACGAGCTTCCATCTGCTCTAGGTGGTAGGCTTCGACCTCCTCTCGAAGACTCTGAACCTTTGTGTCTAAATATGTCACTCTCTGGTAGAGTGTCAGTGGAGCGGGCTCGTCGATGTGTGCTCGGGCTGCTGCAGCTACATCTCCAACGTCGACTTCAACCTCCTCGTCTGAGTCGACTGGTGCTCCGGCCTGCTGTCGTCGCCAACTAAGAACCCCGGTGGCCGACACCTCTAGACCCGCTAAGGGGAAGTTCCTAAATCCGATTTCGTCAAAGTCGGTCATAGTGGTTATTTCACCCAAGGTTACGTCACGACCGTGGTGATGAAGGAGGGACGTGATGATGTGGCAGTATGGTGTGCGTACTCGTCCCTGGGTCGTGACACTGGACGCATGCAGAATGGTATGAAACATATGGAGTCCAATGTCTAGGACAAGGTGATGGACTAGGGCATAAAGAAGGAAAGCATGAAAGGGTCGCATAGTCCCAAGGTCTCTGGTAGAGAGTGGTAAGATACAACGGACCAGAACTATATACAGGGCATAGTTCTGGGCCTGAAGTTCAACAGCTTGGAAGCGTCTATTTGCTGGGAGGTCTACCCTAAAGAAATATGAGTGAATAGTGTCTAGGGTAATGTCTGAGTAGGGTGGATCAAATGGGGGGTTCCTAGGAGGATAGCAACAGAATGTGGATTGAGAGGGTCGCAGTCCTAGGAATCGGTTCAACAAAGTCAGGGTTATAGTCAAAGGAATCCCTTGGACAGTGGTGTGAAACATAAGATTATCTTGTCGAATTACGTTGTTGTAAAACTCTACACATAGGGTTTCATTTATGGTATGTGTGCAGAAGACAAGATTATCCAATTGATAGAAATTGATGATGTTCATGGCGACAGGGCATGATTGGGTAAAGAAGTGCTTATTGAGATAACTTGTTTTAATAGGCTTGTAGATTGTTTGTGCAAACCTATTACATAACTCTAGATTAGGAAATCTAGGATCGGGACTAGGTTGGGCACCGGGGTTGGCCGGGTTCGGTCGGTGTCTTTTAAGAGAGTTAAAGTAAGAATAAAGATATTGCATGAGAAATTAAATTTAAATGCAATAAAAATAAATACTAATCATACCGAACGGCTCGGGGAGGCATAGTTGATGATGAGGACTTGCAAGGTCTTCTTGAAGAGAAAGAAGTGAGGAAGAAGGTTGATTTTGGTGTGGGAAGTGAAGGAAGTTCGGGTGCCTTTTATAGGCAAACCCATGGGGGCGCCCGGGAGCTTCCGGGCGCCCTGGTCAGTAGCTGTTGCCAAGGGCAGAAGCTTTTGACTGATGGGGGCGCCCTGGCTGCATGGGGGCGCCCCCTTGCTGGGGGCGCCCCCCTTAAAGCCTGCACACCATGTATTTTAGCTAGTTTACCTGCTTTGTCTCTGGTTCTTGATACCTGCAAGATACACAAACACAAAGCATAGATACATATCATGTTAGCCTTAAGGACTTGGTTCGGACTTCGGATTTGCACGAAACCCTAGGTCGAACCGGCACGAGTTCCTATCCCCGAGAACTCGCCCTTCACCTACTCCTTTCAGGAGATGGTTGCCACCCAGTCCTTCGGATGGACTTTTGCTTAGCCTTCGATTACTCCGGATCTCGAGACGCCCGTACCCCGACCCGTCTCTACTCCTGTCCTTAGTCATCGCTCAGCTATGTTGCTCAGTCCCTTGGACCAAGACTCATTACCTAGCAATCCTTCGCCAGGTGCCTAGCAGTCCTTCCCCAGGTCTTCATTCCCTAGCAGCCCTTCGCTAGGTCTTAGGTTACGATACCTAGCAGCCCGTCGCTAGGTCTTTAGGTTATGATACCTAGCAACCCTTCGCTAGGTGCCTAGCAGCCCTTCGCTAGGTCTTTAGGTTACGATACCTAGCAGCCCTTCGCTAGGCGCCTAGCAGCCCGTCGCTAGGTCTGTAGGTTATGATACCTAGCAGCCCTTCGCTAGGTGCCTAGCAGCCCTTCGCTAGGTCTTTAGGTTACGATACCTAGCAGCCCTTCGCTAGGTGCCTAGCAGTCCATCGCTAGGTCTTTAGGTTACGATACCTAGCAGCTCTTCGCTAGGTGCCTAGCAGCCCTTCGCTAGGTGCCTAGCAGCCCTTCGCTAGGTCTTTAGGGTTTCGATGCCTAGATTAACTAGGACTTTTCCTCAGCTTTGGTTACTTTACTTTTTCTCCCCTTTGTCTATTCATTTTATACTGACTTAAGTGTATTGTCAAACATTAAAACACTTAAAGAGGAATATCATTGATGCAACTTGCACCAACAATCTCCCCCTTTTTTGATGTTTGACAATAACTTAAGTTGGATTGGTTTAAGGGGCTAACTTACCATCCTTGGGGTAAAAAGAAAATTTTTTCTAACTTATGCACACATTTGTTATCTCCCCCTTTTTGATGTTTGACAATAACTTAAGTTGGATTGGTTTAAGGGGCTAACTTACCATCCTTGGGGTAAAAAGAAAAATTTTTCTAACTTATGCACACATCTCTCCCCCTTTGTCATACATCAAAAATAAAATACTTGCACCAACATTAAAAACTTTGGTTCTTTTTGAAAATACTTAGTGCAAAATTTTTGAACGCAATATATTGCAAAAAAAAATATGTAATTTTTGAAAATATAAGTACCTTTGAAAATATATTGAATTTTTGAATAATTAAGTACTTTTGGAAAATACATAACTTTTGAAAGTTATTTTAGAAAATATAAATGTTATGCCTATTTTGCAAATACTAACTGTTTTTCGAAAATAAGTGTTTTATGAAACATAATATTTTTCAAGGTCAAGTAAATATTAGTAGAAATTTGAAAAAAAAATGATAGTACTTTTGAAATAATATTTGGCTTTGAAAGACATAAGTATTTTTGAAAACATAATATTTGACTTTATTTGGTTAATTTTCCAGTCTGACACTATCCTGGGAACCCTTGTTGACTACAAGGATATTTTCCTAAGTGTCCTGGAAGATTTTCCAAACTCAAGATATTATTATATAAAAAATTTCATAAGTCACAGAATAATAGGATGTAAGTTAATTTTGAAAAATATAAAGATTCTAAAGTGATATTACTTGATTTGGTTTATCTTCCAGTCTGACACAATCATAGGAAACCTTGTTGACTACAAGGATATTTTCCTAAGTGTCCTGGAAGATTTTCCAAACTCAAGATATTATTTAAAAAAACAGATGAATTTTTGAAAATAATAGTATTTTTTTGAAAATTGATACTATTTTGAAAGAATACTTATGTTTTCAACAGGATTTGAAAATACCGCGCATGAAAACATTTGATATATTTAATAATTCTTTTAATTTGATCTCCCCCTAAACTTGACCTAGTCCTGGGAAGCTTGTTGACCACAAGTACTCTTCCTCTAAGTCTTAAGGGTTGATTCAAATTAAGGAAGTTATTTAATAATTTCAAAACAATTAATTTAACAAAATTGTTTCAGAAGTTTGATTTAGACTCCCCCTAAGTCTGACACATCCTAGGAGTCCATGTAGATTATGAAGTGGACTTTCCTCTGTGTCTTTAGGGTTTATCAAAATCAAACAAGACAGGTAATTTTACAACATAAATCTCTCCTTTTTTTTTCGAAAAACACATGTGATAACGATTTAAAGCTTAATTTTCGAAAAGTATTTTCAAATAATAGTAATTTTTTTTTGGAGCGTAAATTTTTGAATGAAAAGTACTCCCCCTGTACCCGATACCGTTTGACTCTATCTAAGTGCCTTAAGGAACTTTAGTGTTGTCCTAAGAGGCTTGTGTCTAATTGAGTGAGTCAAACAAATTTTTGAAAAGATATATTTTTGAAAAAAATGTATAATATATATAATCAATCAGACAAGCATGAATTCCATAAAAATATTATTATGTTGAAGCACTATTTTGAAAATATATTTTTATGAAAATATTCTAATAATTTTGAGAAACAATTTTGAAAAATATTTTTCAATTCATTAGTCATTAACATCTCACCCATTTTAGATGTGTCAATACAACAAGCATGGTTGCCTTATAGGTGTATTGTGAGATGCTTGATTTATTTTTCTTAATTTATTAATTCTAAGAATTAATTGAAGCTTGTGTTAGATTTGAATTTAACAAAGAATAATTTGAATTTGAAATTCAGAAATTGGCTTCCAGGTCTTGGCGAGGCACTAGGCCTTCTTTGGCCGTAGCCTTATGGGATCATCCACCCTTTCCTTGACAAAGCCGTTTAATGAAGTTTCATTTTCAAAATTAATCTTTGAAAAAGTTCTGGTCTAACTTGTCACGCCCCGAGACCCAAGAGTCACTGTTCCAATATAAAATCGGACAGCATCTCCCCTATCCGGCGGACAATTTACACATACATACACTATCCAAACACACACGCAGATAATAATTTGGCCTCAGGCCTCAAAACTAAAACATAAACTGACCATAACACAAAATAAATCATACCTGACTGCGGACCGGTCCGACTTACGACAAATCAACCCATACATAAACCCCTTAGGGCACACTACGACACTCACAAGGCATATACAAATCCTAAAAGAAATATGAAATAAATACATCGCCAAGTACAAAAACAAAACCCTGTGTCGCGATGGGTAGGGACTGGCTGCTGGGCTCTTCTGGCGACTCCAAATATCTCAACCAAAATTAACACCTAACTATCATCCTTACCTCAATTTCGTCGGCACGCCTCCTCTATTCCAAATCCTGGCGACAAATGGGCTAGGAGAAATCCAACAGTGGCTACTCAAGCCTGACGATGTTGCTTGGCCGTTGGCCTTGAGGATATTGTCGTCGGTTTGCTGCCCTCGATTGTGACAAATCTCCGAAGAATCTCTGAGGGAGATCAGCTTCGATCGACCAGAAGAAAGGGTAACCTAGTGGTCGTCTTCGTGTGGAGGAGAGGGGAAGCGATCAGGTCTTCTGGGCTGTGGCTAGGGCAGGCGACGCAGGGGAGAAGAAGAAGGTCGAGTCGGCTGCGACTTTGGCGATGGCTAGGGCACGAGGGGAGGAAGGGGCGGCGTCGATTTAGGGCACGCGAGAGGACTCTGCGGCTAAAGGTTGTGGCCGCGGCCTTTAAAACAAAAAAGGGGAGCCTTTTTGCGAAAAGGCCCTTCACATTACCTCAATTTCACATTCCACCCTTAGGGTTAATGTTTAACCATTTAATCCCTCTCTTTTAGTATAATTCCTAACTCTGCCAATATAATTTTTTTGAAAAATTTTATTCTACCGATTTTTAATTCGCCGTATTTTACATTCTCCCCCACTAATAAAAATTTGGTCCCCAAATTTCGTTATTCCTCATACGGCACACAATAACAGCTAAACATGTCTGTACTCATCATGAGTAACTACTTCATTTGATACCCTAAGGTTACACTGCCACGGAGCAACTAGAGCTACTAATCCAGAGGTTATCATCCAATAACCAAGTATATCAGAACAACCATTCAATCATCACAACTGTCCAGGGCACTCAATCCTAAGATTACTCACGCCAAGTCTATACTCCGGTCCTCAACGTAAAACGTAAAATCCATGAATATCACCCAAGTATTCACAAGTCAATAACATCCTCCAAAATATTACAAGTCATATATATTTATATATATCCTTCAATAAACCGTCAGAATATCTAATATAATGAAAAAAATTGTGCCAACATGTCGTACCATGTGCCACCATGAGTAACCAACTTCCTAAATAATCAACTACCAAAAGATCCTTTAACATGAGAGAAATTTTAACCATACCTAAATACATGAATCGTAACATGATCTGATAACATAAGAGAATTTCTCAATCCTACCTAACCAGGATAAGGAATACAAGAGATGAGAAGAAATACCTGTCGCCTGAAGAAGTCCCATCGCGCCAAGTCCCAAACAACCACATCGAGAAAAATACTCCGAACAAATCCGACAAGACTCGTAAAACAAGTAGGCATCACAAACCTACACTCTTATACCAAAATAAATTGGTATCGGACAGACACCCATAATCCACAAGTCCTTACTCAACAGATAATAGCTAGTACAAGTACTATGAATAGTAAAGTCCAAGAAAAATCAAAATCCTTAACCTCCAATATCTTGTTGACAGGTTCGACCCTCGTCTTTCAACCCGTATAATGAAGTTGGCGAGGCACTAGACCTTCTTTGGCCGTAGCCTTATGGGATCATCCACCCTTTCCTTGACAAAGCCGTTTAATGAAGTTTCATTTTCAAAATTAATCTTTGAAAAGTTCTGGTCTAACTAGTTTGGGTTTTGGATCCGTAGCTTCGGCTAGTTTCACCAGTCTAAAGAGACCAAGTGAACTTGATCTTATTAGAATTGGCTTCCCTAACGTACTATCATCTCATCGCCACCCAATACTAGGTTGATCAAGTTTCAATTATTCTTTTTCTTATAGCCGTTCTAATATATGCTTAAAATTTAAATATGCATGACATGTCATATATTTTAATAGAATAGCAAATGCATGTCATGGTAGTTATGCATGAGTCAAACAAGTCAAATAATTTTATTTAGGTTTCTAAAATGTATCAAATTCCCGATTTGATACATGTCGAGTGAACGCGCGAATATGTCAACCCACTTTGACATATTTAATGTTATTAATTTTAATTGTTACACTTTGGGTAAAATTTTACTTTAGTTTGAGTTTAAGTTATTTAAGATTTTAGTTGGATTCAGGTTAATTATGAATTAATTGAGGTTGAATTAATTAATTGATTAGGATTAATATTGAAGTTAATTTAATTGAAGTTTTTAATTTTAATTCAACTTAATTTTACTTTGAATTTAATTTGAATTAAATTGATTTAATTAAGATTTAAATTATGTTTAATTTGAATTTAATTGAATTATTTGAATTAATTTGAATTTAATTGAATTATTTGAATTAATTCGAATTTAATTAGGATTTAATTTGAATTTAATTAATATTAATTTGAATTTAATTAAGATTTAATTTGAATTTAATTAATATTTAATTTGAATTTAATTAATATTTAATTTGAATTTATTAGGATTTAATTTGGATTAATTTGAATTTAATTAGGATTTAATTTGGATTAATTTGAATTTAATTAGGATTTAATTTGGATTAATTTGAATTTAATTAGGATTTAATTTGGATTAATTTGAATTTAATTAGGATTTAATTTGGATTAATTTGAATTTAATTAGGATTTAATTTGGATTAATTTGAATTTAATTAGGATTTAATTTGGATTAATTTGAATTTAATTAGGATTTAATTTGGATTAATTTGAATTTAATTAGGATTTAATTTGGATTAATTTGAATTTAATTAGGATTTAATTTGGATTAATTTGAATTTAATTAGGATTTAATTTGGATTAATTTGAATTTAATTAGGATTTAATTTGGATTAATTTGAATTTAATTTGATTTAATTTGGATTAATTTGAATTTAATTAGGATTTAATTTGGATTAATTTGAATTTAATTTGATTTAATTTGCTTTTTTTTAAGGTTATAATGATTAATTACTAATTGTGGGTTTAAATTCATCATTTTCATTATTTCGAAAATTTCTTCTTCATCTTTATCTTTCTTTTCAAGTTTTTCTAATAATTTTGATTTATTTGAATTTTTGTAATTTTTCTTGATTATGGCCTTTATCTTAGAAAATTCTATCTCCTCCTCAAGATTAGATTTTTCAATATTCTCACAGTAGGTGGAGTAATTTGGGCCACTAATTAAAGTTTTGTAATAATCTTTAATATTATCTATAATTAAATTATTATCTAGGAGAATTTTATCTTCAAAATTATCCTCAGATATATTTTCAATATTTTCAACATTAATCTCTAGATTATCTTTAAGATTTTCAGAATTAATTTCTGAATTATCCTTAAGATTAATTTTGTCTGAATTAAGATTATCAGAATTAATTTTATCAGATAAATTATCAGGATTAATTTTATCAGATGAATTATCAGGATTAATTTTATCAGATAAATTATCAGAATTAATTTTAGCAATTATTGAATTGATCTTAATAATTAAATAGTTAATTTTGGATATCTTAATCATATCCATATTTTCTAATCTTTCATGCAAAATATTTAATCTACTATCCAGTAAATTTAATTTATCAGAAAAATTAACTGAATTATCTAAAGGCAGTGCAGGAAATTGTAAAACTTTTGGAACGTAAATCTTACGTACCTTCGCCGGACACTTGTTTTTGTAATGTCCGTATTTCTTGCATTTGAAGCATTGTACGTGACTTTTGTCCCTCCAGTTTCATGGCGCTGGTACCTCCTTTGCCGCCGGTGACGAACGATTCTTACGAGTAGGGCACTGATTTTTGTAGTGCCCTCTCTCCCTGCACGTGAAACAAATAATATGCAATTTAAAATTAGACATTAAGAAAATGTACCTGATTCACCCCTGGGCTCCCCCTCAACTCTTGGCGTCGTTGCTCCGTCGGCGGTTAGTCCGGTGAAGAGCGGCTCGGCTCTGATACCACTTGTAGGACCGGTGCCGTCGATAGAGGGGGGGGGTGAATATCGACCGTTAAAAACTTTCGGAGAAACTTTCGGATCTTCGTTCTAGATTCAGAGTTAGTAGCAGCGGAAAACAAACAGAACGAAGAAAACAATAATACAAGGACACGGCGGGATTATTTACTTGGTTCCCAACCCCCCAGGGTCAGTACGTCCAAGGCCTATGTACTCGGCGTGAGTCCACTATTGGTCTCCTTTCCGAAATTTCCGGAGGCAGAGAAAACCCGTCTTACAGTGTACAATTACACGCAATAATATAGAAAAATTAAGTACGGTAATTAAGAAAATGCAAACCAACAAGACAAGGATGAAGCTCGGCCAAGCTGGACCTCCGAAGTGCCGCGCACCTCCTCCTGGAGCCTCCCGGTCGTAGAGCCTCATTTTTAGCGCGTTGTCGTCAGTTGGAATGATCAGAACAGTACTTGGAAGTCGTGTCTGAAGCTGAGGGGTCGAAGCCCCTTATATAGGCCTCCTGGGGGCGCCCCGGACGCTGGGGGCGCCCCGGAAGACTCGGTCAAACCTTATCCTTGCGCCTACCTCACCGCAGGGGATAAGATCTTTGACCAGGGCGCCCCGGATGCTCCGGGCGCCCCCGTGGAGGCTTATCCTGTGTTCTGGCTTCGAAACAGCAAAACAGCTACTAATCCGGGCGCCCCGGACGCTCCGGGCGCCCCGGTTGACACTTGTTTTGACTGCATCACGAAACTGCATGTTCTAGTACTGCCTGGGGGCGCCCCCCTTGCTGGGGGCGCCCGTCTTAAAGCCTGCACACCATGTATTTTAGCTAGTTTACCTGCTTTGTCTCTGGTTCTTGATACCTGCAAGATACACAAACACAAAGCATAGATACATATCATGTTAGCCTTAAGGACTTGGTTCGGACTTTGGATTCGTACGAAACCCTAGGTCGAACCGGCACGAGTTCCTATCCCCGAGAACTCGCCCTTCACCTACTCCTTTCAGGAGATGGTTGCCACCCAGTCCTTCGGATGGACTTTTGCTTAGCCTTCGATTACTCCGGATCTCGAGACGCCCGTACCCCGACCCGTCTCTACTCTTGTCCTTAGTCATCGCTCAGCTAAGTTGCTCAGTCCCTTGGACCAAGACTCATTACCTAGCAATCCTTCGCAGGTGCCTAGCAGTCCTTCGCCAGGTCTTCATTCCCTAGCAGCCCTTCGCTAGGTGCCTAGCAGCCCTTCGCTAGGTCTTAGGTTACGATACCTAGCAGCCCGTCGCTAGGTCTTTAGGTTATGATACCTAGCAGCCCTTTGCTAGGTGCCTAGCAGCCCTTCGCTAGGTCTTTAGGTTATGATACCTAGCAGCCCTTCGCTAGGTGCCTAGCAGCCCGTCGCTAGGTCTTTAGGTTATGATACCTAGCAGCCCTTCGCTAGGTCTTTAGGTTACGATACCTAGCAGCCCTTCGCTAGGTGCCTAGCAGCCCTTCGCTAGGTGCCTAGCAGCCCTTCGCTAGGTCTTTAGGGTTTCGATGCCTAGATTAACTAGGACTTTTCCTCAGCTTTGGTTACTTTACTTTTTCTCCCCTTTGTCTATTCATTGTATACTGACTTAAGTGTATTGTCAAACATTAAAACACTTAAAGAGGAATATCATTGATGCAACTTGCACCAACAATATGTGCTTTGTGTTTGTGTATCTTGCAGGTACCAAGAACCGGAGACAAAGCAGGCAAGTTGCTGGAAAGTGGCTGATGGGGGCGCCCCCACTGTTGGGGGCGCCCAGAGCAAGGCATAAAACCCAGTATTGGGTTTAAAGGCTTGATGAGGGCGCCGGGATGATGGGGGCACCCCCAGTCAAGAGTAAAATGCAATTTTTGTTAAGTAAGCAGAATAGGTGTCAAGCGGGGCGCCCGGAGCGTCCAGGGTGCCCGGGTTCAAAGTTGTTTTTGCAGTTTCGAGTCCGAAACTCAGATAAGCCCTCATGAGGGTGCCCGGGAGGTCCGGGGCACCCTGGTCAAAGGTTTTATCAGCTACGGCAAGGTCGACGCGGGGATAAAGTTTGACCGGGTTTATCGGGGCGCCCCCAGCGTCCAGGGCGCCCCCAGGAGGCCTATATAAGGGGCTTCGACCCCTCTGCTTCAAACACAACTGCTACAAGCCATTCTAATCATTCTGACCAATGACAACGTGCTAAAGATGAGGCTCTACGACCAGGAGGCTCTAGGAGGAAGTGCGCGACACTTCGGAGGTCCAGATCGGCCGAGCGTCAACTTTTGTTTTGTTCGGTTTGCATTTAATTTTCTGTACTTAATTTTTTGTACTTGTGCTTGTATTTCTACACTGTAAGACGGGTTTTCTCCACCTCTGAAAATTCCGGAAAGGAGACCAATAGTGGACTCACGCCGAGTACATAGGCCTTGGACGTACTGACCCTGGGGGGTCGGGAACCAAGTAAATAAATCCCGTTGTGTCCTTATGTATTGTTTTTCTTTTTCTATTTTATTTTCCGCTGCACTAACACTCTGAATAGATCGAAAGTTTTATGAAGATTTCCACGAAAGATTGTAATGTTCGATATTCACCCCCCCTCTATCGACGGCACCGATCCTACAAAAATAAGGTATAAATGCCAAGTAGGTCCATCAATCAGTCAGTGCCAGGTATAATGCAACCTACCACTACTCCTATGTACATCTATATATGTATTGTAACACCCCAAAATTTCTCCCATATGAAATATGATGAATTCATGAAACATTGTTATGAAATGTTATGATGGGCTTGGTTTAATGGGCTTTGACATGGATTAGTGCAAAATGTGATAAAAAGAAAGTGTAGAAAGGAGGAAGCAAGGATCGAACCTTGAACCTCCTAGTTGCACTAATCATGTCATAACCAATGCAGCAAGCAATGTTTCCTATTGAGAGAATAAGAAATATTCTTGTTAAAGCTAGGGAAGTGAAGAGACATGTCCCTTCATGAGAAAAGTATAAATAAGAGAGGGAGAGGTTGGAATAACTTCCTCTCTTCTTCTTCCTCACTCTCCCCATTCCAAAACCGAGACACCCTCTTCCCCTTCTCCCTTTTCATTTTTGAAAAACACACCCTAGGGTTCTAACCCTAGGGAATTGGAAGGAAGAAGATCCCATCCAAGGATCTTGCCCTCTACTAGGGCCAAGGGTTCTAGAGAAACTTTAGCAAAGGAAACTCTCACTCTTACTTCAACCAAGGGTACCCTAAAGATTTAGAGAAGGTGAAATTCAAGCGAAAGGATGTAAGTATCCCCTCGCCTGCAGTGTAATTGTTGTGTATGAATTCCTTCTTCTTGTAGTTTTCGAAAATGGAGGTTTTACCCTTGTGTAAGTTTCGGCCAACACATAAAGAGGAGGCTTTGGTTACTTCTTGATGCATGAGGAGAACCCTTGGGACTTAGGGTATACCTATATGTTGATTTCCTTTAAGTTGTGATAACAAAAATTAGGGTTTGCACCCCCTACAAGTTTCGGCCATGGATGGAAAAAAACTAGGGTTTAGGGTTGTATGATTTCCTATGATATATCCATGCTTAGTAGTGTAGACAAAGTGTTTGTGTAAATGTTTGTGTGAAAGTTACTTCCAAGAACCCTAGTTTCCCCTACCCTTGACTTTCGGCCAACCCTAGAAGAATTAGGGTTTTGGGTTGCATAATTATCCTATGATGTAATCTATGCTTAATAAGTGGCATGATGTGTACGTGAGGTGTTTGTGTAAATGCTTGTGTGAATGTTGATTTCAAAAACCCTAATTTCCCCTACCCTACACCATTCGGCCAACACCCTAAAGTTAGGGTTTGTGAAGGTTAAACTACCCTATAGGATATGCTTATGTTTGGGGATAATGATATGTATATGCATGTGATGTTTAAATGGAATGTTTGATTGGAAACTTAATTTTTCCCTAGTACGTGATATTCGGCCAAAGCATGGAACATTAGGTTTGTGAAGGTTGATTACCCCATGATGTATGCTATGCTTAGTATGATACATGATATATATATATATATATGTGATGATTGTATGAGATGTACCCTATGAGATATGCTTATGTTTGGGATGATGATATGTATATGCAAGTGATGTTTAAATGGAATGTTTGAATTGAAAACTTAATTTTTCCCTAGCATGTGATATTCGGCCAAAGCATGGAACATTAGGTTTGTGAAGGTTGATTACCCTATGATGTCTGCTATGCTTAGTATGATACATGATGTATATATATATGATACTGGTATGGGATGTTTGATGTCAAAAACCTAAGCTACCTCTACCTTTGACTTTCGGCCAAAACCTTAGGTTTAGGGTTAAGAAGAACTCGGTTAACTCATGAAGCATGCTACCACTTCCTATGACATGAATATGATTTATGTGACCAATCTTGTCATATATAAAGTAGGTTAAGTGGTTGAAATATAATATATGTATGAGCATGTTTATAGCCCATGGGGCACCCTTTATGAATTGCATGTGATGTGTATGATAAAATGCTTGAAACGATACTCCACTAAGTATGGGATCAAGAGCACCCCTTATGTTGTGTGGTGTGTCCCTATGGGATCATGAGCACCCTTGAAGAGTGGTGTGTCCCTGAGTTATTATGTGTACATGTTGTATGCTTTCGTATGGATTTTGCGAGTAGGACAGGATCCTTACTAAGCATTTGCGCTTACTAGTTTATGTGTTGTCTTATGCTGCAGATAAGGGTAAGGAACACTTAAACTAAAGGAAGAGGCAGGAGGGCTGAAGATTTGTGGGGTGGTGGCTCGGGAAAGAATGATTCTATATCTACTTTACTATGCTTATGATGATGTTTGCTTCAACAAAGAATGTTAGTGAATGTTAGGATAACTCTTTATTAAGATATTTCAAATGATGACTAGTATGCTTAGCACTGGTAAATATCTCTTGATAGTTTTAAACAAGCATGCTCAGTACTTGGTCCTTGCATTGTTGGTTTTAAATTTTATGCTAGTAAAAAAAAATTATTATATGATTGATTGTACGTAACCCCGCCCCGAGAGTAGATATAAGGGCGGGCGTTACATGTATGTACCATAAAGAGTAAGAATATCATGTGTGAGACTATATAGACAAAATTTAAGATAATCTTAAGGGTCAGGTAGTAAGTATCAAGCAGGAAAACAACAGGAGCAGATTTAAAGTAAAATAGCAACCTACTGCAATCAGTAAATAGCCATGCATAATATAAACGATTCTAAATAAGCAAGCAAGATATATCCGCCTCAAAAGAGAGATGCTGGTATCAGAAAGAACATTCTGTCCGATAATCAACAACGATAAACCCAATCAATGCCCTGTATCAAAGGCATAATGTTTATCTACAATAATATATACTTTATAGCTAAACGAGTTACCTCAATTTATTAGGATCGTCCTAATTGTCCTGTTCCTTTTAATAATTACAATTAAACAAGTAACCCATAATTATCCCAAGTTACCTAGATTATATTCATGTTAGATTTTCAAAATCCGAATCAATCAAGTTTAGTCTATTAGGTTTAATCTCAAATTAAACGTAATCTATAGTTCAACCAATAGTTCACCCAAAATCTCACAGCAAGCACACCCAACGTGCTGCCAATCCAACTTTCCACCCATAGTGAACCACATAAGATTCTAATTCAATCACAGATTATATGGAAAGCTAAAGCAACACAAGTATCCACTCCTATTACAGCTTTGCCAATGAGATGGACTTACGACAGCCTCCCTCCACAAACACCTCCATCCAACAATCTACACCTAAATCATAAATCAATTTAATGGTGCAATACTAACCTCTGAAATCTTATCACAACCAAGTTCCTACTCCAATATCCAATTTCAATACAACCTCCCCTGATTAATCCAGCTAACCAAATACCAAAACAACTCATGACATAAGAACCCAAACTGTAATTAGAGCTAAGGGGTAACAAACCAACCGGAAAATCCTCACCTAGAAGAAGCCAACAGCAACTTCCCTGCACCGAATCCGATGACACCACACTAGAGGAAAAGAGATCAACTAATATCACCTCCTTTGCTTCGATCACACTCTAATCAAGTTGGTTGCAAACAATGCTCTACTAGGGAAGCTGCGGTAACCCAACAATCAACCTTCAATTGTAAATCCACGAAGCCTAGCAAACCCTAGGTATAACAACTCACCTATTTGGGACTAGATGAAGAGCACTCCACATCCGGTGCTGGAGTTGAAACAAAACCACCCAACCCTATAGTCGACACACCAAAACAAGGCCAAGGGAAAGTAGTTCCAAGGTCGTTGCTCCACAACAGAAGGAGGCGCAGTCGCCAACTAAATTGCGTGGAGAAGAGGAAGAAGAGAAGGTGGTTTGGGAGCGTCGACGGTTTTTGCGCTGAGGAGAAATCTGACACAAAAGTGGAAGAAGAACAGGTTGGCATGGCTTCAGTTGAGGGCTAGGGCACGCGAAGGAGAAGAAAGGAAGAGGAAGGGATCGGGCGCTCAACTGCTTGGCTGCGAGCGAGAGGAGATGAGGAAAAGAAGGCTTATATGTGCGCAACTTTTTTGTAGAAAAGACCTCTAACTTTTAGAAATCTAAACCCTACCCTTAGGGTAAGGGTTTTAACCATTTGCCCCTCCAACTTATTGTAATCCACATCAAATAATCTCTAGGATTAGATTACGCCCCCACGGGCTGGATCAGCTGGTTAAGACACTCGCACTTGAAATGGAGGGCGTGGGTTCGAGGGTCGACAGTATGAACGAGGGGTGAAACCTCGGCTGCTGTTTAAAAAAATCCCTCACGCCTGGGTGTCTTAACCTGCCCAGCATTCACCGTGATTTACCCCTTCTGGACACTTGTGGGGCAGAGACCAGGGGGCCGCTAGGTTGGCGGTTCCAACCTTTGAAATAGGATTAGATTATTTACCCTCTCGTAATTTAAGAGATTACCCGTAAACCCTTTACCCTATTCCGATAATCCCTAAATCTTCCAATATATTTTTCGAAAAATTTATTTTACTGATTTTTAATTGGTCATATTTAACATCGTGCCCAATTCCCTGAACCAGAACTTTGTGTTCTATCCCTCGGACTAAGTCTTTTTGTCCAACTTCACTCACCAGGACTTCGTCCACCTAGCTTCACTCACTAAGATCCAGCTTCACACTAGGATTTTGTCCACGTACCTTCACTCACTAGGACCCAGCTTCACTCACCAGGATTTCTTCCACCTAGCTTTACTCACTAGGACCCAGCTTCACTCACCAGGATTTCCTTGCTAGTCATCTTAATCCTGACTAGGCTTCATTCTTCCACCCTTCAGGTAAGTATACTCTATTTCTACCAAATCTTAAGTCCAGTTTGGTTTATCCCATGGTCAAACTGACCAACCCTGGGTTCTATCCACTCTGTCAAATATCAGGTCATGTTTGGCTAACCCTTTATCAAATTGATCAAATCTCGGTTTACACTACCAACCATCAGGTCCTGTTTGGCTTAACTCTTGATCACTTTGTCCAGACCTCAGTATATTGTCTCTTCCAAACATCAGGTCCTATTTGGCTAAGCTTTTGTCAAATTGATCAAACCTAGGTTTACCCTACCAAACATCAAGTCCTATTTGGGTTAACCCTTGATCACTTTGACCAGACCATCGCATATCGTCAAACATCGAAACTCTAGATGTTGACTATTCATGACTGATGCTCTTTGCACCAACAATCTCCCCTTTTTTGATGTTTGACATTAATAATCTTAAGTTAGGTTTTGGTCTAAGGGTTTTAGGTCAATACTTGGGAGAAATCGAAAAAAAATAACTTAATGTACTCTCTCCCCATTTGGCACACATCAAAAAGAAATAAAGGATAATAACAAAGATTTTAAGTAAAATTTACACCAACAATATGATTTTTGAAAAATATTGAAGTCTCTTAAAGAAAATATAATTTTCAAGAATCCTCTTTTTTTATTTTAAAAAAATCAAGTAGTTTTATCAAAAAAATATTTTATGGGACGCTAAGTACTTGAGTAAAATTTTGAAAAGATAAGTACTTTATTGATTTGAATTTCTATAAATCTAACACAGTCCTAGGAAACCTTGTTAACTACAAGGATTACAAGAAAATTTCCTATGTGTCTTAGAGATTTTTAATCATGATAATGTATTTTCAATGTATTTTCATTTTTAAAAAATAATAAGTTCCTTGATTTGGATTCCTCCCCAATCTGACACAGTCCTAGGAAACCTTGTTAACTACAAGAAAAACCTGCCTATGTGTCTTGGAGATTTTTCCAAACTCAAGATAAAGTATTTTTAAAAATATTCTAAAGATAAAAGATTTTCAAGATATGTTTTGGAAAATGAAAATATTGTATTTTCAAAAATAAAGTATTTTTGAAAAGATGATGTTTTTTTTTGAAAATATAATATTTTTGACACTTCTAATATTTCTTTTAATTTGAACCTCCCCTAAACCTAACATAGTCCTAGGAAGCATGTTGACCACAAGTTGATCTTCCTCTGAGTCATAGGGTTTGATTCAAAAGAAAAGAATTACAAAAAAAATTCAAAAGTATTTTGAAGTAATCAGAAATAGAAGTCCATTAATCTCTTTTGATTAGAACTCCCCCTAAACCTGACACAATCATAGGAATTCTTGTAGATCATAAAGATCTAATAAAGTATCAAATTCTCAATTTGATACAGAACGTGTGAACTCATGAATATGTCAACACACTTTGACATATTTATTATTAAATTGAAGGTTTCAGTTGGGTAAAATTTTATTTAGTTTCATAACTGAAGGTAATTAATTTGAATTTTAGTTCGTGAATTTTGTATAAACATTGAATTTTGAATTAATGATTGAGTTTGTTATTGAAGTTGAATTATTAATAATTAATTAAGATTTATTCAGTTAGCATTAAATATTTTAAGGATTAAAAGATTTGATTATTAATTAAGATTTAAGTTTAAGAATTAAAAGATTTGATAATTAATTGAGATTTAAGTTTAACTTTTTAAGAATTAAGTTGTTAAGAGTTAATTAAGAATTAAGTTGTTAAGAGTTAATTAAGAATTAAGAATTTAATTATGAATTAAGTTGTTGAGAATTAATTAAGAATTAAGAATTAAATTTAGATTTAAGTTTTTAAAAATTAATTAAAATTTGAGTTGTTAAGAATTAATTAAAATTTAAGTTGTTAAGAATTAATCAAAATTTAAGTTGTTAAGAATTAATCAAAATTTAAGTTGTTAAAAATTAATTAAGAATTAAGGATTAAGTTGTTAAAAATTAATTAAAATTTAATGTGTTAAGAATTAATTAGGAATTAAGAGTTAAGAATTAATTAAAATATTAGATTTAATTACGATTGAAGTTTTTAAGAGTTGAATAATAATTTTGGGTCTAATTGCATCATTTCCATTAATTCAAGAAATTCTGATTCATCTATTATTTTTTTTTTGTTTTAATGTTTTTAATTTTATTTAATATTTCTATTTTATTTGAATTCTTGTAAGCCTTTTTTACTTATATCTTCGATTTTAATAAATTCATCATCATCTTCAGAATCATATTCTTCTTCATCTTCAGAGTTAAATTCAAAGTTAATAAAAGTTGTATCACTATCTTTAAAATAAGTAGAATAATTTTTAGGATTGCTAATTAAGGTCGTATCATTATATTCAAAATTAGTAGAATTATTAATTAAGGTTCATAATTATGTTCAAAGTTATTAGAGTTATCATAAAAATTATTAATTAAAGTATCATCAATATCCTCAGAGTTATTAGAATTATCATGCAACATATTTAAATCTATTGTATTATTTAAAAAGTTGTATCATGTTTGATTTGAATCTATTAGTAGCTAAATTATCATGCAACATATTTAGTTTATTGTATAAATAATCTAACTTAACAGTAAAATCAACATGATTATCTAATTTATCGGAAGAAATATCTAACTTTGGAGGAATTTGACAAAGACCTTTGTAGAAATTAACTTTTTGTACCTCCATTACCTTCGTCACATGTTCTGGCATTGTGGATTGGGCCATTTTCTAGTCTAGACACTGGTTCTTGTAATGTCCTTGCCTTTGGCACTTGAAGTATCGAATATGACTTTTGTCCCTCCGGACTCCTAGCGCTGGTATCTCCGTTGCCGCCTGTGATGACGTACGAGTCTTACGAGTAGGACACTGGTTTTTGTAGTGTCCTCTCTCCCTACACTTAAAACAAATTATATGAAATTTCAAAATTGACATAATTAAAATTTACCTCTTTCACCCTTTTCTCCCCCTCAATTCCTGGCCTTGTTGCTCCTTCATCGGTGAGTCCGATAGGGGGTGAATATCAACTCGCTTCTTTTCGCAAATCATTGTCATTCATTCAATCGTCTTTCTATTAGAAAAGTTAATACGTAGCGGAATAATAAATAAAGAAAATAAAGCAGTAGACACGCGGAATTTATTAACTTGGTTCCCAATCTCCCATGGTCAGTACATCCAAAACCTATGTACTCGGCGTGAGTCCACTATTGGTCTCCTTTCTAGAATTTCCAGAGGCGGAGAAAACCCATCTTACATTATGGATTTACAAGTACAAAGAATAAACAAAAAGATAACTTGTAAACTAAATGCAAACCAAACAAGTCGACGATTTCGACCAATCTGGAACTCCGAAGCGTCGCGCACTTCCTCCTGGAGCCTCCTTGGTTGCAGAGCTTTGTTTGATCACTTTTGCTTTGCACAGAATGAATGTGCAGATGTGAAACTTGATATACTGAAGTGAGGGGTCGAAGCCCCTTTTATAGCAGCTTCTTGGGCACCTGATAAGCTTCTGGGCCACCTCATAAGCTATCAAACCAGATCCAATCCAGCAAACTTGGTGGTGGGATAAAACTTTCTTCTCAGGCGCTTGGTATGCTTTAGGCGGCTAGTATGTTGTGCGCCTGGGATGAACACCCTCAACCCAGGGCGCCTACCACCCACGGTGCCAGATTCATATCAGGCGCCTGGGAAACCTTTTCCCAGGTTATGTTTTCTTGCATTTGCTCTTCTATCTTGCCTCTAGCTCCAGGATCCTGCAAGACAACAAAATATACAACAAGTAGACAAATAATCATAAACCTTGACAGCTAGAGCTATCTGGTTCTGACTTTGAATTTCAAATGAAATCCTAGGTCCAATAGAAGCCTACTATTCCCTTTCCCGGGGAATGCGTCCTGACCTACTCCGCCCTAGAGAAGTTTTCCTTTGCTAACCGGGACCTCCGGTTGGACTTTTGCTCGGCCTCCAAGAACTCGAATCTTGAGACGTCCGACCTTGACCCGTCTCTAACTCTGTCCGCGATCCCGGCTCAGATAAGTCTTTTTCCCGATCCTCGACCAGGACTTCGTGCCCAATTCCTTGAACCAGGACTTCAGTGCCCAACCCTCGGCCAGGACTTCGTGCCCAATTCGTCGAACCAGGACTTCGTGCTTAGTCCCCTAGAACAAGTCTTCTTTCCCAGCTTGACTCACCAGGACTTCATCCACCTAGCTTCACTCACTAGGACCAACTTCATTCACTAGGACTCGACTTCACTCACCAAGATTTCTTCCAGCTAGCTACACTCACTAAGACCCAACTTCAATCACTAGGGTTTCGTCCACCTAGCTTCACTCACTAGGATCCAGCTTCACTCACCAGGATTTCTAGCACCTAGACACACTCAGTAGGATCCAGCTTCACTCACCAGGATTTCTTCCACCTGGCTTCACTCACTAGGACCCAACTTCACTCATCAAGATTTCCTTGCTAGTCATCTTAATCCTGACTAGACTTCTTTCTTCCATCCTTCATGTATGTATAGTCTCTCTCTACCAAACCTCAAGTCCAGTATGGTTTATCCCTTGGTCAAACTGTCCAACCCTGAGTTCTATTCACTTTGCCAAATATCAGGTCCTGTTAGGCTAACCCTTTGTCAAACTGATCAAACCTGGGTTTACCCTACCAAACATCAGGCCCAATTTGGCTTAACCCTTGATTACTTTGACAAGACCTTAATATATTGTCTCTGTCAAATATCAGGTCCTGTTTGGCTAACCCTTTGTCAAACTGATCAAACCTTGGTTTACCCTACTAAACATCAGGTCATGTTTGGGTTAACCCTTGATTACTTTGACCAGACCATGATATATTGTCAAAAATCGAAACACTAGAGGTTGACTGTTCATGATTGATGCTCTTTGCACCAACAAGATCTGCTATGTTATATGGTGCTGAATGTTGGGCTATGACTCAAGCACATGAGCAAAAAAAGAATGTTGCAGAGATGAGGATGTTAAGGTAGATGTGTGGACATACGAGGATGAATAGTATAAGGAATAAGAGTATTAAAGAGAATGTTGGAGTTGCATCTATTGAGGAAAACTTCTAAAGACACATTTAAAATGGTACAAACATCTACTTAAATGACTAATAAATGCACCTATTAGGCGATGTGAAACTATTAATATACACATTAAAGGAGGGAGAGGAAGGCAAAACAGTCTTAGTTAGCAATAATAAAATAAGATTAATTTTATTTAAATATAGATGATAATATAATAGAGGGCAGAGCCTAATAGCGTAGAAGGATCCATATAGCCTATCCAAAAGCTCACGGCAAGCACACCCAACGTGCTGCCAATTCAACTTTCCACCCATAGTGAACCATATAAGATTCTAATTCAATCACAAATTATATGGAAAGACAAAGCAACACAAGTATCCACTCCTATTACAGCATTGCCCATGAGATGGACCACGACAAGCTCTCTCCACAAACACCTCCATACAACAATCTACACCTAAATCAGAAATCAATTTAAGGGTGCAATACTAACCTCTGAAATCTGATCACAACTAAGTTCCAACTCCAATATCCAATTTCAATACAACCTCCCCTGATTAATCTAGCTAACCAAATACCAAAACAACTCACGGCATAAGAACCCAAACTGTAATTAGAGCTTAGGGGTAACAAACCAACCAGAAAATCCTCACCTAGAAGAAGCCAGCAGCAACTTCCCTGCACCGAATCCGGCGACACCACACTAGAGGAAAAGAGATCAACTAATATCAACTCCTTTGCTTCGATCAAACTCTGATCAAGTTGGTTGCAAACAAAACTCTACTAGGGAAGCTGCGGTAACCCAACAATCAACCTTCAATTGTAAATCCACGAAGCCTAGCAAACCCTAGGTCTAACAACTCACCTGTTCGGGACTAGAGGAAGAGCGCTCCACATCCGGTGCCAGAGTTGAAACAAAACCACCGAACACTATAGCCGACACACCAAAACAAGGCCAAGGGAAAGTAGTTCCGAGGTCGTCGCTCCATAGTAGAAGGAGGCATAGTCGCCAGCTAAATTGCATGGAGAAGAGGAAGAAGAGAAGGTGATTTGGGAGCGTTGGCGGTTTTTGCGCTGAGGAGAAATCTGACATAGAAGAGGAAGAAGAAGAGAAGAATGAGTCGGCGTGGCTTTAGCTGCGGGCTAGGGCACGCAAAGACATAGAAAGGAAGAGGAAGGGATCGGGCACTCGACTACTTGGCTGCGGGCGAGAGGAGATGAGGAAAAGAAGGCTTATATGTGCGGGGCTTTTTTTTGCAGAAAAGACCTCTAACTTTCAGAAATCTAAACCCTTAGGGTAAAGGTTTTAACCATTTGACCCTCCAACTTATTGTAATCCACATCAAATAATCTCTGGGGTAAGATTATTTACCCTCTCATAATTTAAGAGTTTACCCGAAAACCCCTTACCCTATTTCGTTAATCCCTAAATCTTCAAATATATTTTTCGAAAAATTTATTCTCTCGATTTTTAGTCATATTTAACATCATGCCCAATTCCTCGAACCAGGACTTCATGCTCAGTCCCCCCGACCAAGTCTTCTTGCCCAGCTTCACTCAACAGGACTTCGTCCACCTAGCTACACTCACTAGGACTCAACTTCACTCACTAGGATTTCTTCCACCTAGCTTCACTCACTTGGACCCAGCTTCACTCACTAGGATTTCGTCCACCTAGCTACACTCACTAGGACCCAGCTTCACTAGGATTTCTTCCACCTAGCTTCACTCACTAGGACCAGCTTCACTCACTAGGACCCAGCTTCACTAGGATTTCTTCCACCTAGCTTCACTCACTAGGACCCAGCTTCACTCACCTGGATTTCCTTGCTAGTCATCTTAATCCTGACTAGACTTCTTTCTTCCACCCTTCAGGTAAGTATACTCTCTCTCTACCAATCCTCAAGTCCATTTGGTTTATCCCTTGGTCAAACTGACCATCCCTGGGTTCTATTCACTATGCCAAACATCAGGTCCTGTTTGGCTAACTCTTTATCAAACTGATCAAATCTGGGTTTACCCTACCAACCATCAGGTCCTGTTTGGCTTAACCCTTGATCACTTTGACCAGACCTTAATATATTGTCTCTGCCAAACATAAGGTCCTATTTGGCTAACCCTTTGTCAAACTGATCAAACTTGGGTTTATCCTACCAAACATCAAGTCTTATTTAGGTTAACCCCTTGATCACTTTGACTAGACCATGGTATATTGTCAAGCATCGAAACACTAGAGGTTGACTGTTCATGACTGATGCTCTTTGCACCAACAATATCTCACTTTTTGATGTTTGACAATAATCGTAAGTTAGGTTTTGGTCAAAGGGTTTTAGGTCAATACTTAGGAGAAATCGAAAAAATCTAACTTAAGGTACTCTCTCCCCCTTTGGCATACATCAAAATATAATAAAGGATAATAACAAAGATTTTAAGTAAAATTTACACTAACAATATGATTTTTGAAAATATTGAAGTCTCTTAAAGAAAATATAATTTTCAAGAATCCTATTTTTTTATTTTAAAAAAAACTAAGTACTTTTATCAGAAAATATTTTATGAGACGGCAAGTACTTGAGTGAAAGTTTGAAAAGATAAGTACTTTATTAATTAGAATTTCTATAAATCTGACACAGTCCTAGGAAACCTTGTTAACTACAAGGACTACAAGAAAATTTCCTATATGTCTTAAAGATTTTCAATCAAGATAAAGTATTTTCAATGTATTTTAATTTTTAAAAAATAATAAGTTCGTTGATTTGGATTCCTCCCCAATCTGACACAGTCCTAGGAAACCTTGCTAACTACAAGGAAAACTTTCCTATGTGTCTTGGTGATTTTTTCAAACTCAAGATAAAGTATTTTCAAAAATATTCAAAAGATAAAAGATTTTCAAGATATGTTTTGGAAAATGAAAATATTGTATTTTCAAAAATAAAGTGTTTTTGAAAAGATAGTATTTTTTCTATTGAAAATATAATATTTTTGAAACTTCTAATGTTTCTTTTAATTTGAACCTCCCCCTAAACCTGACACAGTCCTAGGAAGCATGTTGACCATAAGTTGATCTTTCTCTAAGTCATAGGGTTTGATTTAAGGGAAAATTTGAGAAAACTACCCAACATCAAACCGGGCTTTGCATGCACTCCTCAACTGAAAATTTTTTTGCATGCACTCCTTGATGGGATTGACAAGACAGTTTTGTGTGTTATTTTTTTATCAGTATAAAAGAGTAAAAATTCAGTATAAATCATAATGATTTGAGTATAAATTGTTTGAGATTGAGTACTAATTTAAGAAATTTGAGTACAAAGTTTCGGTGACCCCTCATGTGAAAATCTTGATGTGGTGAGTATAAAAGAGTGAAAACTCAGTATACATTATAAAGATTTGAGTATAAATTGTTTGAGATTGAGTATTAATTTAAGAAATTTGAGTATAAAATTTCGGTGAACCCTCATGTGAAAATCTTGATGTGGTGGATGCAACCTCACATACTCAAATTTCTAAATTTTATACTTAAATTTTTTCAAATAATACTCAATCTAAATTAATTCACACTTAAATTTTGATAATGTATACTAAAATTTTTACTATATACTGAAACAATGTATACTCAAATTTTTTCAAATAATACTCAAATTTCTTAAATTAGTACTCAATCTCAAACAATTTATACTCAAATCTTTACAATGTATACTAAGTTTTTACTCTTTTATACTCAATCCATCAGGGTGTGAATGCAAAGAATTTATCAAATGGGGAGTGCATGCAAAGGCCAGTTTGGGATTGGGGAGTTTTCTCCAATTAACCATTGATTTAACCAAAAAGAATTACTAAAAGAATTCAGAAGTATGTTGAAGTAATCAAAAATAAAAGTACATTAATTTCTTTTGATTAGTACTCCCCCTAAACTTGACACAATCATAGCAATTCTTGTAGATCACAAATATCTAATAAAGTATCAAATTCTCAATTTGATAAAGAAAGTGTGAACCCACAAATATGTCAACCCACTTTGACATATTTATTATTAAATTGAAGGATTCAATTGGGTAGAATTTTATTTAGTTTCATGACTGAATGTAATTAATTTGAATTTTAGTTTGTGAATATTTTATAAATTTTAAATTTTCAATTAAGGATTGAGTTTGTTATTAATGTTGAATTGTTAATAATTAATTAAGATTTATTCAGTTAGCTTTAAATATTTTAAGGATTAAAAGATTTGATTATTAATTAAGATTTAGGTTTAAGAATTAAAAGATTTGATAATTAATTGAGATTTAAGTTTAAGTTTTTAAGAATTAAGTTGTTAAGAGTTAATTAAGAATTAAGTTGTTAAGAGTTAATTAAGTATTATGTTTTTAAGAGTTAATTATGAATTATGTTGTTAAGAATTAAGAATTAAGAATTAAGAATTAAGAATTAAATTAAGAATTAAGATGTTGAGCATTAATTAAGAATTAAGTTGTTAAAAATTAATTAAAATTTAAGTTGTTAAAATTAATTAGAATTTAAGTTGTTAAGAATAAATAAAAATTTAAGTTGATAAGAACTAATTAAGATTTTAGAATTAAGTGATTAACAATTTATTAAAATTTAAATTGTTAAGAATTAATTAGGAATTAAGTGTTAAGAATTAATTAAAATTTAAGATTTAATTAAGATTGAAGTTTTTAAAGATTTGAATAATAATTTTGGGTCTAATTGTATCATTTCCATTAATTCAGTAAATTCTGATTCAACTTTATTTCTTTGTTTTTAGGTTTTCAATTTCATTTTTTATTTCTATTTTATATGAATTCTTGTAAGTCTTTTTAATTATAGCATCAATTTTAATAAATTCATTTTCATCTTCAAAATCATATTCTTCTTCATCTTTAGAGTTATATTCAGAGTTAATAAAAGTGTATCACTATCTTTAAAATAAGTAGAATAATTTTTAGGATTGCTTATTATGGTGGTATCATTATATTCAAAATCAGTAGAATTATTAATTAAGGTTTCATAATTATCTTCAAATTTATTAGAGTTATCAGAAAAATTATTAATTAAAGTATCATCAATATCCTCAGAGTTATTAGAATATCATGCAACATATTTAAATCTATTGTATTGTTTAAAAAGTTGTATCATGTTTGATTTGAATCTATTAGTAGCTAAATTATCATGCAACATATTTAATTTATAGTATAATAATCTAACTTAACAGTAAAATCAACATAATTATCTAAGTTATCAGAAAAAATATCTAACTTTGGAGGAATTTGACAAAGACCTTTGTAGAAATTAACTTTTCGTACCTCCATTACATTCGTCGCATTTTCTGGCATTGTGGATCGTGTCATTTTCCAGTCTGGACACTAGTTCTTGTAATGTTCCTGCCTTTGGAGCTTGAAGCATCGAATATGACTTTTGTCCCTCCAGATTCCTGGCGCTAGTATCTCCATTGCCGCCTGTGATGACGTACGAGTCTTACTAGTAGGACACTAGTTTTTATAGTGTCCTGTCTCCCTGCACTTAAAACAAATTATATGAAATTTCAAAATTAACATAATTAAAATTTACCTCTTTCACCCTTTTCTCCCCCTCAATTCCTGGCCTTGTTGCTCCTTCGACGGTGATTCCGATCAGAGCCACCTGCTCTGATACCAGTTGTAAGATCGGTGGCGTCGATAGGGGCTTGAATATCGACTCGCTTCTTTTCGCAAATCTTTGTCATTCGTTCAATCGTCTTTCTATCAGAAAAGCTAATACGCAGCGGAATAATAAATAAAGAAGATAAAGCAGTAGACACGCGAGATTTATTTACTTGGTTCCCAACACCCTAGGGTCAGTACATCCATGGCCTATGTACTCAGTGTGAGTGTAACACCCAATAATTTTCATGAATTATTAGGAATTTTTCTGAATTTTTTGGCAATTTTTCGAAATAAAAATAAAAAGAAAAAGAAAAGGGGTCAGGCGGAGGTTTGATCTCGCGACCACAAGGCAAGCCAGTCCTTATGCGGGCTCGACTAGCAAGAAGGTTGGGGATATCAAGCACAAAAAAGGATGGATTGAAATTATGTTATAGGTAAGTAAATCATTTTCATGAATAGATGTTTCAACTTCCGCTTAAGTTGCGTTAAGACCCCATTAGGATTTTGGAGGCTGCGCGAACAGGAGGTTGGGGGGGGGGCTGAAAACAAGAAGTTTTCTTCCTCTTTCTTCTTCCTCTTGAGTAGAGAACCTAGGGTTTCTTCCCTAGGGCCAAGGAGTAAAGTTTCTCGCAAGGAAGAGGAAAGGAGTCCTACGCTAGAATCTTTCTATATACTTAGTGAGTTTTCTTCAAGCAAAGGGGGTAAGTAGATCACTCACCTGCAATAGAAGTAGTTTCGTTATGTAGTTTCTCGTTGTAGAACCTTGATTTTGTGATCTAAGTGCATGCTTTAAAACTATTTTAATAGTGTGTTTTAAGTTTCTCAAGAAAACATGTTTCTTAACATAGAACTTGAATTGGAGTAGGTTTTGTATGTGTGATCTAAGCATGATAAGACCAAGTTCTTGAAAAGTCCCAAAAATGAGTTTTGGGGATAAGGGCATGCAAAGTGTTCGATGAAAGTTCAAAGTGAGAAGGATAAAAGTTTTGTAGTGCAAAAATTTATGCAAAAAGAAAGATGGCTTGATAAGTATAAGCATTATGAGTAAGAAAGTATTTTACTTTTGTAAAGTGACATGTACTGGGCAAATGAGAGGTCCACAGAAAGTTAGAAAGAAGCTCTAACAGGGTGCGGTGGCTAGCTACCCCGAAACCTATTAGGAATGCGCGCATTGGTACATTGATACCAGGTACAATGTCAAGGCCTAGAAAGTTGATTATTATTTTGAAGTATATGAGTATATGTAAGTGTTTCAATTTTCTTAAGTGCATGTTTTGTTACGTATGTTAACATGGTTATGTTACAAGCATGTTAAAGAGCAAGAGCAAAGAAGTTATTGTTTTAAAATATGGAAATGTATATGTATCAAGTCTCAAAAGAAATCATAAGCATGTTTGAGCATGATAAGTGTATGAAAGTTCCCATGTGCAAATAGTTTCAAGTGCATGTATTTTGAAACAAGCATCCTTTGAAAAGAGCATGTTTATCATTGATCGCATGGTTTTGTGAGTTAGGATTTACTTACTAAGCAAATCGCTTATTAGTTGCATTTCCTTCTATTGCAGATAAAGGTAAAGAAAAAGCATAAGCTAAGGAGGCGAACGGGACTTGCATTGATGTTCAGTGGCGGCGGAACTGTGGGAGAGATCTTTGGGTTAAGTCTTATAGAGACTGGTGGTTAGTGTTTTGGATTGGTAGAACGTAATGATCTTGGTTAAACTTTGCATAGAGACATAGTTAAGTACAAACTCTAGTATAGATTTCATATGTTTTGATAGTTTATTAAATTCCGCAAAGATCCTAATTGCAAGTAAATGGATTTGTTTTGGGTTGCTAAGATGTTTATAAAACTAGTATAGAGTATAGATTTGGAGTTATTTATCTATATGCTTTGGAAGTGTATGAATTATGGACCCTTGAAAGAGTTCCCAGGTCTGAAACTGCAGTTTTCAGGCGTGCCAGTCGATTGGTTCAGAAACCAGTCGACTGCCCTATCGAACTGAACCTTCTGTTCGATGCACCAGTCGACTGCCAAAATGCCAGTTGACTGGTGCCACGCACAGTAAGTTTCTGTGGCTGACACCAGTCGACTGGCCTTCTAGCAGTCGACTGGTGTCATTGGAAAAAAAAATTTCAAAGCAAGTTAAGGGAGGTCAAGTAGTTGTAACCTAAGGCTAAGGATAAGGAAAAATTAAGGTTAAGTAAAAGTGACGTCCGCCTTAAGGAAGAGAAGTCGGGTCGTCACAGAGTGGTATCAGAGCAAGTTTCCACCCTTCCGCCACACTGACATCAAGCATCAATCCTGCCGCCTGCCAAGTAAGAAGTTCATATGTTGTAGTTTTGTATGCTTTTCATATTTGACTGCTACTATCAGTAAGTGCATGATGATAAGGAAGTATGTTAGTATTATTATATGCTAATATGTGCATGGAGATAATGAAGTAAGTTAGTAAGAGATAATGAGCTTTTATTTTCTTTACACTATAGAGTAAGAGAATGGCAAGAGGACGCCCCAGAATTGTCCGAAATGAGGAGCAATCTCCTCGAGGACAGGAGTCAACGGAGTCAGTACCACCATCAGACCTTCAAGGAGTGGTGTCCCAGCTTCAGAGGCAACTTGCTGAACAACAGCAAGTCATTGCCACCTTGATGGCTAATCAACAGGCCACCCCTGCTACCCCTCCAGTGGCGCCAGTGGCGCAAGTAGTGGCACCAGTAGCGACAGAGGTTCTGTAACGCCCGCTTTTTTTTTTTCTTTCGTAAGCGGCGTTACGTTAACATGCTTAGGGCATGTAGACATCATAAGGCAGCGGAATAACTTTAACTTATACATGCCCTGTTATCATTCTTAACTTAATGACATAGGAACCTTAGCATATTAACTTTGAACTTAAGCATCATATCATATCATGTCATACGTAACATCATATCATAAGGTTCCACAGGTCATTATTCAGACATATAAGTAACCAAGGTGAAGTTCTAGCATAAACCGTAAACATAAAGTTTCCTGGGCCAAATCACTACTACACACATGCGTTCTTGCCCTCCTGCTGCTTCCTTCATTGTCCCCTTGAATGATCTGCGGTATAAGGAAATAAGCACACAGGCTTAGTAAGACTCTTTCCTACTCACAAAACCATTCATCATTCATCATCTCATAATGAGCACATAAAACATTAACATACTTGGTGCTCTACTTGGAACATAACATCTTACATCACTTATCGTATACATAGCATGGCATGAACATAAACATAGTAGACATTCTAAGCATGGCATAATTCATGGCATAACTCATAAACATAGTAGACATTCTAAGCATGACATAATTCATGGCATAACTCATAAACATAGTAGACATTCTAAGCATGGCATAATTCATGGCATAAATCATAAACATAGTAGCATGTCATAATTCATGACATAAATCATAAACATAGTAGCATGGCATCTTTCATGGCATAAATCATAAACATAGTAGCATGGCATCTTTCATGGCATAAATCATAAACATAGTAGCATGACATCTTTCATGGCATAAATCATAAACAAAGTAGCATGACATCTTTCATGACATAAATCATAAACATGGTAGCATGACATAATACCTATCATAGCATATGAACATCTTCCTAACATAATCATGGCATAGATCATTCATTCTCATGCATACTTCTTAACATGAAACGTAAGCATATCATCTTATCAACATAGCATAATGCATAGCATGAATGGATGCATGAGTGGAATGCATATACATAAGGGATGCTTAGTTTAAAATCATACTTTTCATGAACATACTTTTCATAAACATACTTTTTCATAATGAATGCATGGGCAATGCATATATATCATAAGGATGCTTAATCTTTAAAAACATACTTTTCATTTCTTAAACATAATCATCATAACATCATTTGGGGTCCCCGGCTTGTACCACATACATACATCATAGCGCGCATCCCTAGCAAGTCCGAGGTCGCGAGCCCCAACCTACTAGGGTAAGGACAGCATAGTCGGTAGTCCCCGAATCGAGGCGTTCTTAAGGTGCCCATCCCTGTTGCACAGCTTCGGTAGTGCCAGAATCGTGGACAGCTTCGGTAGTCCAAAACCGGGGCGTTCTTAAGGTGCCCATCCCTTGGACCCATACTTCAGTCCGGTACAAGCCCATACATAAAGTAAAATACTTTTCATGCTTCATCATTCATAAAACATTCATGGCATCTTCATCATAGCATAACTTGTTACGGCCCGGCCCGTCTACCGGCCCATTTACCGGTCCTCACGATCGTCGTACCGTCGACCATCGACCGTGCCGTTTAGCATATTTATGCCTTAAAGACATAAGCATCATCTTTCATTCATCATACTTGTCATTCATCATTTTCATTCTTAGACATGGCATATGTACACATCATTCATAGAGCATGGCATACATTCATATTATCCTAAAACATGGCATATCATTCATAAACATGGCATATCATTCATAAACATGGCTTATCATTCGTAAACATGGCATATCATTCATATACATGGCATATCATTCATAAACATGGCATATCATTCGTAAACATGGCATATCATTCATAACATGGCATATCATTCATAAACATGGCATATCATGCATAAACATGGCATATCATTCATAAACATGGCATATCCTTCATAAACATGGCATATCATTCATAACATGCATATCATCATAACATGAATATCATTCATAACATGGCATATCATTCATAAACATGACATATCATTCATAAAACACAAATCACATCTTACCATAGGGCCATTGGGACCCTTACTTGAAATAAATCTTAACTTTTACCCTATTAACCCTTCTTGGCCGAAACTTGTGGAGTCCCAAGGCCATGTGAAAATTCACATAATCACCATCCATCATCCTTATATCATGGCAACACATAAACATATGCTTGAAGTTAAAGACTCAACCCTAACCCTTGGGTCCTTGGGGTTGGCCGAACCATATGGGGCCTCTAGGGTACTCCAAAAATTCCCAAAAATTATACTTAACCTCTACACATCATAAGGGAACATTAAATAACATTATCATGATTTTTAGCATAATTATAGACCTTTAAAACATGGTGGCCGAAACCCTTAAACTCAGGGTTCTTAGTTTTTGTTTCTTTCATGTTGGCCGAAACCCTAGGGTGTCCTAGGGTACTCCAAAAATTCCCAAAAATTATACTTAACTTCTAAAATCATAAGGGAACATTAAATAACATTATCATGATTTTTAGCATAATTATAGACCTTTAAAACATGGTGGCCGAAACCCTTAAACTCAGGGTTCTTAGTTTTTGTTTCTTTCATGTTGGCCGAAACCCTAGGGTGTCCTAGGGTACTCCAAAAATTCCCAAAAATTATAATTAACTTCTAAACATCATAATGGAACATTATATATCATTATCATGATTTTTATCATAATTATAGACCTTTAAAACATGGTGGCCGAAACCCTTAAACTCAGGGTTCTTAGTTTTTGTTTCTTTCATGTTGGCCGAAACCCTAGGGTATCCTAGGGTACTCCAAAAATTCCCAAAAATTATAATTAACTTATAAACATCATAAGATAACATTAAATAACATTATACAGATTTTTAGCATAATTTTAGATCTTAAAAACATGGTGGCCGAAACCCTTAAGCATGAGGGTCTTGGTTTTCTTTCCTTTCAATATCCAATTCGAAAACCAACCACTATATCATACTAAAAATCATAAAAATCATTGGGAACTATTATACCACAGGTGAGGGAGTCTTACTTTGGGGTTTCTAAATTTTTAGACCTTGGATGGAGAGAAGGAAGAAGACTTGATGTCTCTTGACCACACCTAGTCCTTGGATCCTTGTAAGAACTTTAGATCTTGGGAGATGGAGCCTTGGTGGAAACTTTTCCAAGGGGAACTCTTCCTTAGAATTTCGGCTAGAATGAGGAGGGAGGAGGGGAGCAAATGCACTTGATGGTGAAGAGAAGTAACCCCCAAAACCCCCTCTTTATAGCTCCTTTAAAGAAGCAAATGAAGAGTCTCTCCATGACCCTTCATCTCCTTCTACTTCTTAACCAACCTCCACTTCATTTACTCATAAGTATTCCTTGCTAGGTGAGTTGGTTAAAGCATTCATGGTTGTACAAGAGGTCCAAGGTTCAATCCTTGGCCTATGCATCTTTATTTTTATTTTATTTTTCATTTTATTTAAACTTTTTCCTCTAATTTTCGAAAGTTCCCTTTTATTTCGAAAATTCTCCAAAAATCACCCATAATTATGCTAATATTCCTAAATAAAATTTTTTTATATTTATATTAATTTTACCTAATTTATATTAATTTTACCTAATTAATCCCCATTTTTGGAGCCCATTTAAAGCTCATTAGTACCTAATTTCTCCATTAAAATAGAAAAATTAGGCTAAGACTTACCCATAATCATGCTAATATGCCTAATTAAATCCTATTTATATTTATACTAATTATTACTGAAATCCACCTATAATCATGGTACTAAAAAGCCCACATAAAACCCATTAGTACTTAGTTTTCTCAATTTAAATGAGAAAACATGGATTTTCTAGGCCAAAGTTCTCCTTAATATTTCTAGGTCCCTTGGAAAATTATTTAAACATGCTTAATATTTTAAGAAAATATTAAGAGAATTTTCCGGGTCGTTACAGGTTCCCCCAGTACCTCTGGAAAGAGAAGTAAGACAAGAGGCATATCTGATCCAGTGGCAGAGACTGAAGCCCAAGAATTTTTCTGGCACAAGTGAACCATGGGATGCTCAGGCATGGTTCAAAACGGTGGAAACTATAATGGAGCTACTGGACTGGCCTGAGGTGGAGAAGATAAAGTGCACATCCTTCTGCCTTACTGGAGACGCCAGGATGTGGTGGGAAAGAGTGAAGGCTAAGAGAAATGTGAGTTAGATGACCTAGGCCGACTTCGAAGCAGAGTTCTTGGAGGAGTACTTTCATATGAAGGTAACGAACAAACACTACGATGAATTCACGGAGTTCCGTCAAGGAGAATTATCTGTAAATGAAGCCGTGAAGAAGTTTAATCGACTAGCTCACTTGTGCCCAGAGTTAGTTAGCACTGAAAAGGAAAGGGTCAGGTTAATGCTCAAGATGCTGAGGCCTCAGATAGCTCTGAATGTTCCCGGCGGTGGTAATAGACCGCAGACTTCGGAAGAACTAGTAAGTAGTGCTTTGATCACTGAACACTACTTAAATAGTATAAGGGCCACACGTGTACAACAACAACAGGCATCAGCCCAGAAGTCCCAAGGAAATCCTCAAAACCAACAAAATTGGAAAGAAAATTCAGGCAAGAGGAAGCAGTGGGACCAGAAGTCTTCTGAGGGCAATAAAGGGGGCTCGTCAAGCAAGCATCTCAAGTATTCCCCTTGCCCAAAATGTGGGAAGATGCATCCCGGAGTATGTCGTCAGGGCATGATCGGATGCCATATTTGCGGAGCAGAAGGACATATGATGAAGGCTTGCCCTAACCGGTCGAGTATTGGCGGATGTTATATCTGTGGAGTAGTAGGGCACCTGGCCAAGGCTTGTCCTAAAGCAAAGCCGCCTCTACCACAGCTCCTTCAGTACGGGGGTGGATCAGCCCAGTTGCACCAGATGCAGCCAGCAATGGAGGGACCCTATTTCAGTCAAGCGAGAATGGAAGCCCCAGCAGCCACGACCAACGCCAGGATTTTTGCCATCACCAAGGAAGAGGCGGCAAATTCTCCTACTATGGTCACAGGTCGAATACTCATCTCATCCCAATATGCTGTTATGTTATTCGATACTGGGGCAACCCATTCCTTTGTATCCATGTTTTTCTCTAAGAAGCTAGGGATCCCACCAGAAAGATTGAGTCAGGAGTTCTTAACAACTTTACCGTTGGGGTAAGTAATGGCCTCTACTGAGAGGCTGAGGGCAGTACCAATCTGGCTTTCCAACCGAGAGCTCTACGGTGACTTGGTAGTCCTTGAGATGAAGGATTACGATGTCATTTTAGGGATGGACTTCTTGAGCAAGTACAATGCTTCTATAGACTGCCGCAAGAGAAAAGTCAAGTTCACACCAGAAGAAGAACCTCCATTCGAGTTTATTGGAGACCCAAAGAGAAAGGCAAAAAGGTTCCTATCTACCTTACAAGCTCAGAGAATGTTAGAGAAGGGGTGTTCTGGTTTTCTAGTTCATATAGTAGATGCAAGTCAAAGAGAAGGATTAAAGAAAGAGGAAGTCAGGGTAGTCTGTGACTATCCGGAGGTGTTTCCTGAAGAGTTACCAGGACTCCCTCCCAATCGAGAAATTGAATTTGAAATTGAGTTGGTTCCAGGAACCAACCCAATTTCAATGGCACCTTATCGCATGGCACCAGCAGAACTGAAAGAGCTGCAAGAACAGTTATAAGAGCTGCTCGATAAGGGTTTCATCCGCCCTAGTCATTCACCTTGGGGAGCTCCTGTGTTGTTCGTCAAGAAGAAAGATGGATCCATGCGAATGTGCATAGATTATCGAGCCTTGAATAAGGTATCCATCAAGAACAGATATCCCTTGCCAAGGATAGATGATTTATTCGATCAGTTGAAGGGAGCCACGGTGTTCTCCAAAATAGATCTGCGATCAGGTTACCATCAACTCAAAGTGAAGGAGAGTGATGTTCCAAGAACTGCTTTCAGTACAAGATATGGGCACTACGAGTTTGTGGTCATGCCCTTTGGAGTGACAAACACCCCTGCGACGTTTATAGATCTAATGAATCGAGTGTTCAAGGATTTTCTTGACAAGTTCGTCATTGTCTTCATTGATGATATCCTAGTGTATTCAAAGACTCAGGAAGAACATGACGAACACCTAAAGATAGTGTTGCAGACCTTACATCAGAGGGAGCTGTACGCCAAATTCTCAAAGTGTGAGTTTTGGCTTGACCAGGTGGCCTTTCTAGGCCACATCATTTCCAAAGAAGGCATTATGGTAGACCCAGCCAAGATTGAAGCAGTTAGTAACTGGAGTCGACCAACGAATGCTAGTGAGATCAGAAGTTTTCTGGGTTTAGCAGGGTACTACAGAAGGTTTGTAGGAGACTTTTCAAAGATAGCTTCTCCACTTACAGCCCTTACCAGAAAGAATAAGAAGTATGAGTGGACTGAAGACTGTGAGCAGAGTTTCCTTGAGTTGAAGAAGAGACTGACAAGCGCTCCTATTCTTACAATACCCGAAGGTGATAAGAGCTTTGATATATACAGTGATGCATCAAAGCTAGGACTTGGAGCCGTACTTATGCAAGAAGGCAAAATCATAGCTTATGCTTCCAGGCAACTCAAGGATTATGAAAAGAATTACCCCACTCATGATTTAGAGTTGGCAGCTGTAGTCTTCGCTCTAAAAATATGGAGACATTATCTGTATGGAGTGCAGTGCAAGATTTATACAGATCATCAGAGTCTGAAATATTTCTTCACTCAGAAAGACCTCAATATGAGACAGCGAAGGTGGCTTGAGTTAGTGAAGGATTATGACTGTGAGATCCTTTACCACCCTGGTAAGACAAAAAAGTAGCAGATGCACTAAGTAGAAAGACGTGTGCCACTTTGATGTCCTTGTCATCATTATCACCACCATTACAGAAGGAAATCGTAGATTATGGAGTTGAGATCATTTATGGGCAGTTAGCTCTATTGACACTAGAGTCAACCTTGCTTGAAGATATACAAAAGAGCAAGCTGAGGATTCTGATATCCAAAGGATCAAGTAAGAGATACAAGAAGGAGAAAGTAAAGAGTTTAGAGTATCTGATAGTGGGATACTCTATTATGGTGACCGTTTATGTGTCCCCAATAGTGAAGAGCTGAGAAAGAAGATTCTTGAAGAAGCCCATAGAACTCCCTACTCAATGCACCCTGGTTCCACTAAGATGTACCAGGACTTGAAAAGAAGATTTTGGTGGTCCGGAATGAAAAGAGACATAGCTAAGTATGTCAGCACCTGCCTGACATGTCAGAGAGTTAAAGCAGAACACCAGAGACCAGGAGGTGTCCTACAACCCATTCAGATTCCAGAGTGGAAATGGGAAGACATAGCCATGGATTTCATAGTTGGTCTGCCAAAGACAACTAATGGCTATGACGCTACTTGGGTAATAGTAGACAGATTGACAAGTCTGCCCACTTCTTGGCAATCAAAGTGTCTTATTCGATTGAAAGATTAGCCAGCTATATGTACAGGAAGTGATCCGACTACACAGAGTCCCGAAGACCATTATCTCTTATAGAGATGGGCGTTTCACTTCACACTTTTGGGAGTGCGTACAGACAGCGCTAGGCACCAAACTGAAGTTTAGCACAGCTTTCCATCCCCAGACTGATGGACAGACAGAGAGAGTGAATCAAATTCTAGAAGATATGCTCAAAGCTTGTGCACTAGATTTCAAAGGCAGTTGGTGCAAATATTTATGTTTAGCTGAGTTTGTCTACAACAACAGCTACCAAGCTACTATTGGTATGACACCCTATGAAGCCCTTTATGGTAGGAAGTGTAGATCTCCCCTCTGTTGGTATGAAGGTAGTGAGAAGAAAGAAATGGGGTCTCAGACTGACCTTATAGATGATACCACAGAAGCTATAAAGAGCATCCGCCAGAGAATAGAAGCTGCTCAGAGTAGGCAGAAGAGTTATGCCAATGTACGTCGTAGACCGTTAGAGTTTGAAGTTGGGGATACAGTTTTCCTCAAGGTAGCTCCTATGAAGGGGGTAATGAGATTCGGCAAGAAAGGCAAGCTAAGTCCTCGATACATAGGACCCTACCTAGTGACGAAAAGAGTTGGCAAAGTAACTTATGAGTTGGAGCTACCTCTAGAGATGTCAGCAATACACAATGTGTTCCATGTCTCAATGCTAAAGAAGCATATCCCAGATGCTAACCAAGTGATTGAGCCACAGATGATACAAGTTCAAGAAGATCTCAGTTATGAAAGTCGACCTATTCAGATAATAGATCGAGCAGATAAGAAGCTGAGGAACAAAGTGGTACCACTAGTTAAAGTCTTATGGCTGAATCAGAAGTATGAAGAGGCAATCTGGGAATCAGAAGATAGCATGAGGCAAAGGTATCCAGAGCTATTCTAAGTTCGAGGATGAACTTTTTATAAGGTAGGGAGGATTGTAACACCCAATAATTTTCATGAATTATTAGAAATTTTTCTGAATTTTCTGGCAATTTTTTGAAATAAAAATAAAAAGAAAAAGAAAAGGGGTCGGGCGGAGGTTTGATCTCGCGACCACGGGGCAAGCCAGTACTTAAGTAGGCTCGGCTAGCCAAAAGGTTGGGGGTATCAAGGACAGAAAAGGATGGATCGAAATTATGTTATAGGTAAGTAAGTCCTTTTCATGAAGAAATGTTTCAACTTCCGCTTAAGTTGCGTTAAGACCCCATTAGGTTTTTGGAGGCTGCACGAACAGGAGGTTGGGGGGGGGGGCTGCGAAAACAGGGAGAAAACAAGAAGTTTTCTTCCTCCTTCTTCTTCCTCTTGAGTAGAGAACCTAGGGTTTCTTCCCTAGGGCCAAAGAGTAAAGTTTTCTTCAAGCAAAGGGGGTAAGTAGATCACTCACCTGCAATAGAAGTAGTTTCGTTATATAGTTTCTCGTTGTAGAACCTTGATTTTATGATCTAAGTGCATGCTTTAAAACTATTTTAATAGTGTGTTTTAAGTTTCTCAAGAAAACATGTTTCTTATCATAGAACATGAATTGGAGTAGGTTTTGTATGTGTGATCTAAGCATGATAAGACCAAGTTCTTGAAAAGTCCCAAAAATGAGTTTTGGGGATAAGGGCACGCAAAATGTTCGATGAAAGTTCAAAGTGAGAAGGATAAAAGTTTTGTAGTGCAAAAATTTATGCAAAAAGAAAGATGGCTTGATAAGTATAAGCATTATGAGTAACAAAGTATTTTACTTTTGTAAAGTGACATGTACCGGGCAAATGAGAGACCCACAGAAAGTTAGAAAGAAGCTCTAATAGGGTGTGGTGGCTAGCTACCTCGAAACCTATTAGGGATGCACGCATTGGTACATTGATACCAGGTACAATGTCAATGCCTAGAATGTTGATTATTATTTTGAAGTATATGAGTATATGTAAGTGTTTCAATTTTCTTAAGTGCATGTTTTGTTACGTATGTTAACATGGTTATGTTACAAGCATGTTAAAGAGCAAGAGCAAAGAAGTTATTGTTTTAAAATATGGAAATGTATATGTATCAAGTCTCAAAAGAAATCATAAGCATGTTTGAGCATGATAAGTGTATGAAAGTTCCCATGTGCAAATAGTTTCAAGTGCATGTATTTTGAAACAAGCATCCTTTGAAAAGAGCATGTTTATCATTGATCGCATGGTTTTGTGAGTTAGGATTTACTTACTAAGCAAATCACTTATTAGTTGCATTTCCTTCTATTGCAGATAAAAGTAAAGAAAAAGCATAAGCTAAGGAGGCGAACGGGACTTGCATTGATGTTCAGTGGCGGCGGAACCGTGGGAGAGATCTTTGGGTTAAGTCTTATAGAGACTGGTGGTTAGTGTTTTGGATTGGTAGAACGTAATGATCTTGGTTAAACTTGCATAGAGACAAAGTTAAGTACAAACTCTAGTATAGATTTCATATGTTTTGATAGTTTATTAAATTCCGCAAAGATCCTAATTGCAAGTAAATGGATTTGTTTTGGGTTGCTAAGATGTTTATAAAACTAGTATAGAGTATAGATTTGGAGTTATTTATCTATATGCTTTGGAAGTGTATGAATTATGGACCCTTGAAAGGAGTTCCCAGGTCTGAAACTGTAGTTTTCAGGCGTGCCAGTCGACTGGTTCAGAAAACAGTCGACTGCCCTATCGAACAGAACCTTTGTTCGATGCACCAGTCGACTGCCAAGATGCCAGGTGACTGGTGCCGTGCACAGTAAGTTTCTGTGGCTGACACCAGTCGACTGGCCTTCTAGCAATCGACTGGTGTCATTGGAAAAAAAAAATTTTCAGAGCAAGTTTAGGGAGGTCAAGTAGTTGTAACCTAAGGCTAAGGATAAGGAAAAATTAAGGTTAAGTAAAAGTGACGTCCGCCTTAAGGAAGAGAAGTCGGGTCGTCACAGTGAGTCCACTATTGGTCTCCTTTCTGGAATTTTCGGAGGTGGAGAAAACCCGTCTTACAGTATGGATTTACAAGTACAAAAAATAAACAAAATGATAACTTGTAAACTCAAAGCAAACCAGACAAGTCAATGATCTCGACCAATCTGGAACTCCGAAGCGTCGTGCACTTCCTTCTGGAGCCTCCTTGGTCGCAGAGCTTCATCTGAGCGCTTTTGCTTTTCATAGAATGAATGAGTAGATTTGAAACTTGATATACTGAAGTGAGGGGTGGAAGCCCCTTTTATAGCAGCTTCTTGGGCTCCTGATAAGCTTCTGGGGAACCTCATAAGCGGTCAAACCTGATCCAATCTAGTGAACTTTGCGCTGGGATAAAACTTGCTTCTCAATCCCCTGATAGCATTCAGGCGCCTTGTAAGCTTCAGGTGTGTAGTATGTTGGGCGCCTAGGATGGACACCCTCAACCTAGGGCGCCCACCACCCAGGTGTGGGATCGTTTAGAATCTATAAGGGGGTGAATATCGATAAAAAATTTTCAGATAAAACTAAGAATAATACGTAGTGGAAATAAAATACAATGCTAATACGCTTGGTTTTACTTGGTTCAGAGTCTAGATCGGCTCCTACTCCAAGGCCCACTGTCCTTGACCGTTTACATTGGGCAATTATATATTTCGGAAAGTGGTTACAAATTTGAAGTATGAATACAGAATTTAATATTAGCAATTAAATTAAAAATGCTGATGACCAGGGAAAGATTCGAAGATCAAAGCAGCGGGTCATCATCGACGCTTTAAACTTGAGCACGGAGCATTTGGAGCAGAGCGCTTGAATGTTTTCGTTGGAAGCAGTGTTGTCTCGAAGCAAGGGGTGACCCCTTTATATATAGTCTTCTTGGTCGCTTGTGTTGAATGGGGTGCCTGACACGTGTGCCTATCTGCACGAACTCTCATCCGCAGACTTGGCCAACGCTTATCCCTTCAACTGGGGCACCTGGGAAGATTAGGGCGCCTATATGATCACGGGCGCCTCCTTTGCTTACGTGGAGGCTTGCTTCGTAGATTGCTTGGAAAGAGCCCTTCTGGGGCGCCTGTATCCATATAGGCGCCTGACTCCATTCAGGCGCCTGGGATGTAGTGACCTTCAACCTTCATTCCTGTAACCAGGGTTAGTTCCAATGCACCAGTAATAGATGAAATATGTTTAGTTAATAGCCTGGGCTGTCTTGGTTCTGACTTTGGGCTTCCCAAATGGAACCCTAGGTCAAACCGACACCTAATGTTCCCTCCTTAGGGAACGCGTCCTGGCCTACTCTTCTCAGGAGAATTTACCTTTTTACCAACCAGCTCCTTCGGTTGGACTTTTGCCCAATCTTTCGGATCGGGACTTCGTGCCCAGCCTATGACCAGGACTTATTGCCCAATAACTTTATTAGATCACAATATAACTTTAACTTGCGAACCCTTTGGCATTATCAAAACTCAGGTTTGGTCTTGGTGCTTCCGGCACGAACACCAGGGTGCCTAATTCATATCAGCCACCTGGGAAGCCTTTTATCAGGTTATGTTTTCATGCATTTGCTCTCCTATCTTGCCTCCAACTCCAGGTTCCTGCAAGACAACAGAAAATACAACAAGCAGACAAATAATCTTAAGCTTTGACAACTAGAGCTATCTGGTTCTGACTTTGGATTTCCAATGAAATCCTAGGTCGAATCGACGCCTACTATTCCCTTTCCCCGGGAACTCTTCCTGACCTACTCCACCTTGGAGAAGTTACCCTTTGCCAATCGGGACCTCCGGTTGGACTTTTGCTTGGCCTCCGAGAACCTAGATCTCGAGACGTCCGACCTCGAGCCGTCTCTACTTCTCTCCACGATCCCCGCTCGGCTAAGTCTTTTGCTCAATCCTCGACTAGGACTTCATTCCTAATTCCTCGAACCAGGACTTCGGTGACCAAGCCTCGGCCAGGACTTTGTGCCCAATTCACCGATCCAGGACTTCGTGCTTAGTCCCCCGAACCTAGTCTTCTTGCCCAGCTTCACTTACCAGGACTTCATCCACCTAGCTTCACTCACTAGGACCCAACTTCACTCACCAAGATTTCTGTTGGTGCAATGTGCATCAGTGATCAACAGTCATCCTTTGGGTTTTGATGTTTAACAATATACCAAGGTTAGTCAAAGTGATCAGGGTTAAGCCAAACAGGACCTGATGTTTGGTAGGATAATCCCAGGTTTGATCAAGTTTGACAAAGGGTTGGCCAAATAGGACCTGATATTTGGTAGAGCTATAAATGACAATATAGCATAGGTTTAGTCAAAATGATCAAGGGTTAAGCCAAACAAGACTTGATGTTTGGTAGGCCAAACCCAGATTTGATCAAGTTGACAAAGGGATAGCTAAACAGGATCTGATGTTTGGCAGAGTGAACAGAACCCAGGGTTGGTCAGTTTGACCAAGGGATTAAACCAAACTGGACTTTGTTAGGATGTATACTAAAGCCTTGCTTTTATATGAACATTTACATTTTGAAAGAGAATCACATGATCAGTGTTTGCATATTTATATTGGTTATTTATGTGCATATTGTCTAATACTTTACATTGTAGATAACATAGTGTGTGGTGTCACATAGAAGATCATGTTATCAGTCCCTTGTAAAGTATAAGTAGAGGCTCACAACCGAGATGGATTTGGACAAACCATCGGGATGGTTGTAGTGTAATTTGGTATTGGTTTATCTTGACCATAGTATTACAGTAGTACACTTTGTGTGTATTGAGCAGGACCGATATAGAGGTGATTCAATTTATACTGACTATATAATTGAATCAGACCTCAGATATTATGGAGTGCATGCTCTTAATCCCGATATAATAACGGGCACATGTATTTAATATTTATTTCTTTGATTTACCAATGGGCGAGATTTATTTGTTAAATCGATAGGCCCGGTGAATTGGGAAATAATATTATTTACATGGTGTGCCATTGATTATAAAAGGAAACCATGTCCTGGTGAGTCAGGTTGATGATGTCCCTTTGAGGAGCTCATAAAGCTCATCATGTTAAATCCTGCAGGTGGACTTGGTCCGATATGATGATAAGGTTGAGTGGTACTACTCATGGAGTTTGATGTTAATTAATTAAATTATCAGTAATTTAATTAATTAACGAACATTCAATATCTTAAACATGGGGAGAATTTTGTACTCATAATATATGGAGCCCATATTTAAATATAGGGGTTGGTGAGGTGGATCAATGGTGATCCTCTAGTGGAATGGATCATCATTAATGGATTGGGCTTTGATCCATTGGGTGGCCAAGACCCAACTCCTCCTCTTGATCCTTATTGTATCCCTATATATACCTCATGTGTTATGAGACCAAGGCATCCGATTCATCCAAATCAACCCTAGAGCCTCTCTTTTCTCTCCTCTCTCATCCTCTCTCTCCTAGGGAATCATGTGGCCGGAGGGTAGCAAAGGGAAGAGAAGGGACGTGGCGCAAGGATAAGGGAAGGAAGAAGCCCATCTCTTCTTCCTCTTCTCATCATCCTTTTCTTCCCTTCTTCCCTAAACCCCACGGTAGCAAGGTTGGAGAGGAGGAGTGCACCGCCGGGGGTGCAACTTGGTTGCTAGGCGCCGACGGCAAGAAGAGATAAGGAAGGAGGGTTGCGGCTTAGATTGGCTTGTGGAGAAGAGTCTTCTCCTTCTTCTTCCTTTTCTACTTCTTCCTCTCTTCTTCCCTTGGTGGCCGACACAAGCTAGGAGGAGAAGGTCCTCTTTTGGTGGTTGGCGGCAACTCCCTAGTGGCTAGGGTTTTCAGCGCAAGGTAAGGGGAAGGAGAAGAAAGTTTGGTAGAGAGGATAAAGTGCTTTGGTGACTTCGATTCTTGGTAGATTGTTGCCCACACGACGTCCAAGAAGGGGTTGGGTCATACACTAGATGATCACGAGGTAAACGAGAGGTATATCTTCTCTTTTGGTTTCATTGATCTTGTTTGTTCTTGTTTAATTAATTATTTGATTATTGTTCATCATTTCATGTTGATTATAATCTTGGACCCGGATGATAAACACAAAAACCGGCGATCCACTCATCGTCTATTCTGCAGCTAATCGGTTGGACGAGATTGATTGCTAGAATAACACGTTTGTTCAAGCGGTCGCTCGAATCGGTTAGCACGATGATGAGACGGTTGTTTGGGAGATTGTTCTCCATTCAGATTAAAAATTTTAATCCGTGGACATGGAGAGGTTTCCCATGCGTGACCTGGAATCTCCTCGGAACCCAACAATTGGTATCAGAGCCAATGATTTTCGATTTTGTGTGTTTTGGATTCGGTTACATTTTTGCACTTATTATATATTTTATTTTGCCGGATAATAGTAGGATGTGCGTAGGCTAACTCTTTGGTTGTAGGCACGAGATTCAAAGTCAGAACCAATCAATTAAGGATTAAGAATATTTGTATTGTTGTGTGTTTTGTTGTGTGTTTTGTTGTCTTGCAGGTACTTGGAGTTGGAGGCAAGATAGGAGAGCAGAAAACGAAACAAATTGACCTGGGAAACAACTTCCCGGGCGCCTGACTTGAATCAGGCGCCCAGTAAGGTGGTGGACACCCTGGTTGGGCAACCCCTACCAGGCACTTGGGAAGGGCAACCTTATCCATGCGTAATTCTCTCTGCTATGGATGAACTTTGACCACACGTGGCAGACGCCCAAGAGCTCTCAAGCGCCCGAGAACGCAGTATATAAATGAGTTCGACCCCTCACTTCAGAACATCAAATTCTACATCCGCTAAAGCAATCTATGGAAAGCAAAAGTGCTCAAGGCGAAGCTCTGCAACCAAGAAGGCTCCAGGAAGATGTGCGCTGCACTTCGGACTTCCGGATTGGCCGGATCTTCACTTTTCCGTTGGTTTCCTTTTTCGTTTACAAGTTGTATTTAATTTTATTCTTTTGTACTTGTAATTCAAACTATAAGATGGGTATTCTCCACCTCCATAAATTTCAAAAAGGAGACCATTAGTGGACTCGCACCGAGTACATTGGCCTTGGACGTACTGACTCAGAGCAGGTAGCTCTTCACCGGACTAATAGTCGAAGGAGTAATAACGCCAGGAATTGAGGGGGAGCAAGGGTGAATAAAGGTGAAATTTTTATTATGTCAATTTTCAAATTCCATATTATTTGTTTTAACTGCAGGGAGAGAGGACACTATAAAAACCAGCGGACTACTCGTAAGAGTCATTCATCACCACCAGCGGCAATGGAGGTACTAACGTCAGGAGTCCGGAGGGATAAGAGTTACATCCGCTATTTCAAATGTCAATAGCAGGGACACTACAAGAACTAATGTCCGACCAAGGTAATGAAGGTACGGAAAATTAATTTTCATAATAATTTTCAAATTCCTACACAGTTATACAATTATCTTGATAATGACACTGTTAATTTTTATGATAAATTAGATTTTTTGCATAGCCAACTTAATGTATTGCATGACAAATTATCAAATATTGACAATATTAAAATATCAAATATTAATTCCTTAATCCTTAATATTAACGCGCTAATTTCTAAAATTAATTCTAATACTTTATCTGATAGGCATCCTGATAGATTTGATAATTCTAAGGATAGCAATGAAATGTTAATTAATATTATTATTGATAATTCTAATATTTCTAAAAATAATATTTTTGATAATTCTTATAATTCTGATAAAAATAATGTTGATAACTCTCAAGATAATATTGAGAAAAATAGTCAACCCTTAGTTAATTCTACTGATTCTGAATATAATGATACAACCTTAATTAGCAACCCTGAAAATTATTCTACCAATTTTGAAGATAATGATACAATTTCTAAATATAACTCTGAAGATGAAGAAGAATATGATTCTAAACATGAAGATGAATTTATTAAAATTGAAGCTATAATTAAAAAGACTTACAAGAATTTAAATAAAACAGAAGTATTAAGTAAAATTAAAAACATAAAAACAAAAGAAATAATAGATGAATCAGAATTTTTTGAATTAATGAAAATGATGCAATTAGACCCAAAATTATTATTTAAATCTAAAAAACTTTAATCTTAATTAAACATTAAATTCAAATTCAAATCTTAGAAACTTTAATCTTAATTAATCTTTAAATTCAAATTCAAATCTTAAAGAATTTCATCTTAATTACACTTTAAATTTTTTTTTTTAAATATTAATTTAATTCTCCCACCTTGATTCTTAATAATTTACACTTTAATTAATTCTTAACTAATTAAACCTTAATTAATACTTAACTAATTAAACCTTAATTAATTCTTAACTAATTAAACCTTAATTAATTCTTAACTAATTAAACCTTAATTAATACTTAACAACTTAAAACCTTGATTAATTCTTAATTATTAATTAATTAACGATTAACTTTTATCCTTAATTCAACAAAATTCATAAACTAAAATTTAATTAATTACCTCAAATATGAAACTAAATAAAATCCTACCCAACTGAAACATCCAACTAAATAATAATAAATATGTCAATGTGGGTTGACATAGTTGAGGGTTCACACGTTCTATATCAAATCAAGAATTTGATACATTATTAGAAACCTAATAAAAATGATTTGACCTGATTGACTCATGCATAATTGTCATGCTCATGCATCTGCTTATCTTTTCTTATATATTTGTCATGTCATCCATGTTTACTTTTCTGCATAATTTAGAATGGATCGATAGGAAAAAGATTGGTTGATACTTGCCTAACCTAGTACCAGGGTGGAGCGAGATGATAGTACGTTAGGGAAGCTTGGTCTAGGAAGTCAGGAAGGGTAAGGAGTACCCTACCTGGTCGACTTAGTTAAGTGGAATTAACCGAAGCTACCTCGCCACATCCTAAACTAGTTAGACCATAGTTTTCAAAAGAGTAAATTGAAAGTATTATTTCTTTAAAAGATATTGTCTAAGGAAAGAGTTGATGATCCAATAAGGCTACGGACAAAGAAGGCCTCTGTGCCTCGCTAAGACTGGGAAGCTAATTATTGAAATCTAGTTTTAAATTACTAATTGATTAAACATGAATCTAACTCAAGGTCAAGCAATCTATAAAATTAAAATTGAGAAAAATTATTCAAGCATCTCACAACACCCATAAGGCAACCATATTTGTTTGTATTGTGACACTTAGAATGTGTGAGATGTTAAGGACTAATTAACTGACAAATGCCTTTGAAAATGTTTTCAAAATTTTTAGGATATTATGTAATATAAAATAAGCAGGCACTTTAGTAGACAGTAAATATATAGATGCAGGAATCTGATAAGAAAAGTACAGAGTTTAGGAATAGTTATCCGGTTGAAGCGCCGGCGTGCCGCCTGCCCTTAGAGAATTGATTGCCGCCCTACGGTGCAAAGGCTCCCGGCAAAATCCCCCTAAGATCCGACAACCTCGCGACATTCGTAGGTGCACTCCAAGACGAATGCTGCCTTCGGACACGACCTCTGATCGCACGAGAAGAAGCCTCAGGACTCGCAGAACCAGAACAGAAAGAAGAAGAGAAGAAAATCGAGAAGGAGATGATTCTGAAAGTGCATCATATTCCCCTTTTATAGATCCGAAGAGGCATACAATTTGCCTCCGGCCATGCACGAGGCATTGCGACGTTTGAAGAATTAATTCTTCAAAAAAAGAAAAACAATAAATAAAGGAATAAAACCAAACCAAATTGATTTAGGAATCAAACCGAAATATGCAAAACCAAACCGGGCCGCCCGCAAGCGTGAGGCTCATGGGCTTGGGATTTACACCCCCCCTGCGTGCGATAATCATGTGCGTCGCGCCCGGTTTATGGATTTCCGGCCCAGACCCCCTGAAACCACCTGGTTTGGGCTCGGCCCGCGCATGCGTGTAGGTCCCCTTATGCTTTCTAAGCCTAGTAAGAATTACTTCATATATAAAGCCTTCCAACTTTCTTAGCTTAGCAATGTGGGACTAAACACATACACCATTTCCTTCAAAATCATTTGAAATTCAATACAAAAATCAACATATTATATTAAAAATCTATGTTCAAAATAATATTTAAACATAATAATGTTTTAATGAATTTCATGTTTGATTAGGTGTTTATTTATAAATACATTTTCAAAAATTATATCTTTTTGAAAGTTGTTTAACCTACACTTAGACACAAATCTTCTAGGTCAGCATTAGAGTCCCTTAAGACACATAGGTAGAGGTCCTTGTAGTTAACAAGGGTAGCCAGAAGGTGTCAGGTTCAGGGGGAGTCTATTTTTTGTTGTTGTTCTTTTAACAATTATTTTTCAAAATTACATTTTTCAAAAATTATATCTTTCAAAATAGTTTTTTTTACTAAAAATTATTATCTCTTTCAAAATATTTTTTAAAAATTTATTTTTCAAAAAATTATTATGTCTTTCAAAATATTTTTCAAAAAATACTTCTAAACATATTATTTCAAAATGTTTTCAAAAATGTGCTAACTGCCCTTTTGATTTGGATAAACTCTAAAGACACATAGAAAGTTTCCTTTATGATCTACAAAGGATTCCTAGGACTTTGTCAGGTTTAAGGGGAGGTTCAAATTAAAAGAAATGTTAAGAGTTTCAAAAACACTCTATTTTTTTCAAGAAATTTCAAAATATTTCTTTAATGCTTTAAATTATTTTCATTTGAATCAAACCCTAAGACTCAGAGGAAGATCAACTTGTGGTCAACAAGCTTCCTATGACTATGTCAGGTTTGGGGGGAGTTCAAATTAAAAGAATCATTAGAAATTTTAAAATTGTTATATTTTCATAAAACCACTATCTTTTTTAAAATATTTTTGAAAATACTATATTCTCATTTTCCAAAACTTATTTGGAAAATCTTTTGTCTTTTGGAATACCTTTGAAAATGCTTTATCTTGAGTTTGGAAAATTTTCCAAGACACTTAGAAAAATTTTCTTGTAGTTAACAAGGTTTCCTAGGATTGTGTCAGACTCGAAAAGAAACTGAATCAAGAAAGTTATTATTTTTTCAAAACTAAAATATTCATTTTTTGAAAAATTCCTAAGACACATAAGAATTTTCTTGTGGCCAACAAGACTCCTATGATTTGTCAGACTTAGGATTTCATATATTGTTGTTGCAATATTTTTTAAAGTACTTAGTGACTTTTAGAATATTTTCTAAACAAGCACTTAGTTTTTTTTCAAAAAAAGTGGGGAAGAATTTTGAAAATTATTTTTTAAAAAAAAATATATCTTAAGTATTTTTAAAAGGGGGAGAGAGATTATCTTAAAAAGGGGGAGAGAGGCTTAAGTTAGATTTTTTTTTCGAAAATCTTATTGTTGGTGTAATTTTTTTCCGCTATTTCTTTTTGATGTATGACAAAGGGGGAGAGTGGCTTAAGTTAGATTTTTTTTTATTTCTCCCAAGTATTAAACCTAGAACCCTTAGACCTAACATAACTTATGATTATTGTTAAACATCAAAAAGGGAGAGATTGTTAGTACAAAGTGCATCAGTGATAAATAGTCATCCTCTAGGGTTTCGATGTTTACCAATATACCAAGGTTAGTCAAAGTGATCATGGATTAAGCCAAACAGGACCTGATGTTTGGTAGGATAAATCCAGGTTTGATCAAGTTTGACAAAGGGTTAGCCAAACAACACCTGATGTTTGGCAGAGCTATAAATGACAATATACCTTAGGTTTAGTCAAAATGATCAAGGGTTAAGCCAAATAGGACTTGATGTTTGGTTGGGCAAACCCAAGTTTGATTAGGTTGACAAAGGGATAGCCAAACAGGATATGATGTTTGGCAGAGTAAATAGAAGCCAGGGTTGGTCTGTTTGACCAAGGGATTAAACCAAACTGGACTTGAGGTTTAGTATATTTACCTGGAGGTTGGAAGAAGTCTAGTCAGGATTAAGATGAGTAGCAAACAAGTGATTAGGTGAAGGAAACCTTGGTGAGTGAAGCTAGGTCCTAGCAAGAGAAGCTAGGTGGAAGAAATCCTAGTGAGTGAAGCTAGGTGGACTAAACGCTGGTGAGTGAAGCTGGGTCCTAGCAAGGGGAAGTTGGGTCCTAGCAAAGGGAATCTAGGTGGAAAAATCCTAGTGAGTGAAGCTAGGTGGACTAAATCCTGGTGAGTGAAGTTGGGTCATAGTGAGTGAAGTTAGGTGGACTAAGTCCTGGTGAGTGAAGCTGGGCACGAAGTCTTGGTCCGGGGGCTGAGCACTATGTCCTGGTCGGGGATTGGGCAACGGAGTCTTAGCCGAGCGAGGACTACGGACAAAAGTAGAGACGGGTTAAGGTTGGACGTCTCGAGATCCGGGAGTCTTGGAGGCCGAGCACGAAGTCTTGGTCGAGGATCGGGCAAAAGTCATAGCTTTGTGGGGATTGCGAATAGAAGTAGAGATGGGTCAAGGTTAGACGTCTTGAGATTCGAGTTCTTAAAGGTTGAGCGAAAGTCCAACCGGAGGTCTTGGTTGGCAAATGATAACTTCTCTAGGGTGGAGTAGGTGAGGGCGTGTTCCCTGGGAAAGGGAACATTAGGCGTCGGTTCAACCTAGGGGTTCAGGTGATATTCAAAGTCAGAACCAATCAATTAAGCCTTAAGAATATTTGTATTGTTGTGTGTTTTGTTGTCTTGCAGGTACTTGGAGTTGGAGGCAAGATAGGAGAGCAGAACATAAAACAAACTGACCTGAGAAACAACTTCCTGGGCGCCTGACTTGAATCAGGCGCCCAGTATGGTGGTGGGTGCCTTGGTCGGGCAACCCCTCCTAGGTGCCTGAGGCTTCCTAAGTGCTTGGGACACTCCCAGGCACCTGGGAAGGGTAGCCTTATCCCCGCGCAATTCTCTTTGCTACGGATGAACTTTGACCACACGTGGCAGGCGCCCGAGAACGCAGTATATAAAGGGGTTCGACCTCTCTTCAGAACATCAATTTCTACATCCACTAAAGCAATCTGTGCAAAGCAAAAGTGCTCAAGGTGATGCTCTACGACCAAGGAGTCTCCAGGAGGAAGTGCGATGAACTTCGAACTTCCGGATTGACCGGATATTCACTTTTCCATTGGTTTGCTTTTTTGTTTACAAGTTGTATTTAATTTCATTATTTTGTACTTGTAATTCAAACTGTAAAATGGGTATTCTCCACCTCCAAAAATTTCGAAAAGGAGACCATTAGTGGACTCACGCCGAGTACATAGGCCTTAGACGTACTGACCCAGGGGGATCGGGATCCAAGTAAATAAATCCTGAGTGTACTGTTCTCTTTTGTTTTTCTTTATTATTATTTTCGCTGCGTACTAACTCTGATAGAAAGACGAATGATTAAGTTTTCCAACGAAAATTATGAGTCGATATTCACCCCCTCTATCTACTGGCAACGATCCTACAATTTCTTCCACCTAGCTTCACTCACTAAGACCCAGCTTCACTCTCTAGGATTTCGTCCACCTAGCTTCACTCTCTAGGATCCAGCTTCACTCACCAGGATTTCTTCCACCTAGCTTCACTCACTAGGACCCAGATTCACTCACCAGGATTTCCTTGCTAGTCATCTTAATCCTGACTAGACATCTTTCTTCCATCCTTCAGGTATGTATACTCTCTCTACTAAACCTCAAGTCCAGTTTGGTTTATCCCTTGGTCAAACTAACCAACCATAGGTTCTATTCACTCTGCCATAGGTTCTGTTTGGCTAACCCTTAGTCCATAAAGTGCCTTATTATGTTTGAAAACATAGTCAGGTTTTTGTAGGTCCTCAAAGCCGGGGGTTGTCCTACATAGACTTCTTCTTTTATGAACCCATTTAGAAAGGCTGACTTAACGCCCATTTGGTAAAGTTTGAATCCTTTATGGGCTACAAAGGCTAACAACATTCTAATAGACTCAAGTCTAGCTATTGGGGCATAGGTTTCGTCATAGTCCAACCCTTCGACTTGACTGAACCCTTTAGCTACTAAGCGGGCTTTATTTCTAACTATTTCCCCTTGGTCATTTAGCTTATTCCTAAACACCCACTTAGTATCAATAATAGATTTGCCATCAGGTTTAGGTACTAGTTCCCAGACTTGGTTCCTCTCAAATTGGGCTAGCTCCTCTTGCTATGATCCAATCAGGATCAGGTAGGGCTTCCTCTATAGTCTTAGGTTCAATTTTTGAGATAAGTGCTATTTGACTAAGATTTCTATAGGAAGACCTAGTTCTGACTTCTAAGGTTGGATCACCCGCAATTTGATCAGAGGGGTGACTGAGTCTGGGTTTCTTGGTTCTTCTAGAACTTGGTTCAGCCTCAGGTCCGGCTGGACGGTTTGGTTCAGTATTTTGTTCAATTACTTGGGTTGGTTCAATTGACGTAGTAGTTGGTTCAATAGTCAGTTCATTTAGAGGTTCAACTAGTAGTTCAATTGATGATTCAATAATTTGTTCATTATCTTCTTGATTAATATTTGATGGATTCAGGTTTGGATTATCAGAGTTTGAATTAGTTTCCTCATCAAATATTAAATTTGTTGTTTCTTCAATTTTATTCGTTTGTCTATTGTAAACCCTATAGGCCCTACTTATTATTGAATATCCTAAGAATATTCCAGGGGTTGACTTAGACTGAAATTTTCCTAGGTAGTTCTTGGTGTTTAGGATGTGGACTTTGCACCCAAAGACCCTTAGGTAATGTAGGTTTGGAAGTTTATGGTAGTATAGTTTATAGGGAGTTTTATTATGTCTTTTGTTGACTAGGACCCTATTTTGGATATAGCAAGCCGTACTTATTGCTTCTGCCCAAAATTGGTTAGCTAAGTTGAATTCATTGAGCATGGTCCTAACGGCTTCCTGTAGGGTTCTATTCTTCCTTTCTACTATCCCATTTTGCTGGGGGGGGTTCTAGCACACGAAAATTCATGAATATAACCGTTTATTCTACAAAATTTGTCAAACCTTTGATTCTCAAACTCTCCCCCGTGATCACTCCTAAGTCTTTTAATTTTGGTATCATTTTGATTTTCAATTATCTTACATAGGTCAATAAATAGGTTTAGGGTTTCATCCTTAGTTTTTAGGAACCTAACCCAGGTGAACCTAGAGCAATCATCGATAATGACTAAGCAGTACTGATTTCTGCTTAGTAACTTGGCTCCATGTGAATCAAATAGGTCAAGGTGTAGAAGCTCAAGTGTGGTTTGAGTTAGGTCTGTTTGAATTGACTTGTGATTAAATTTGGTTTGTTTACCTTGGTTGCATGAATTATATACTGTGTTTTCATAGTTCTTAATTTTTGGTACTCCTTTAATTAGACCAAGTTGGGTGATTTTTGAAATTAGTCTTAGATTAGTGTAACCTAATCTCCTATGCCAAAGGTTGGATTCTTCTAATTGAGTTAAGAAGCATTTAGGTACTAAGGGTAGATTTATAGTATAAACATTATTTTTCCTAGTGCCCTTAAGCATGACTTCTGAGTCTTGCAAATTTCTAATTAGGCAATCAGAGTTGGTAAAGGTAACTACATAGCCAATATCACATAATTGACTTATACTAAGCAAATTAAATTTAAAGTCTTCAACCAAGAGTACCTTGTTAATCACAAAGTCTGACTTAAGTTCAACGTTACCTGACCCAATGACCTTGAGGGTAGCATTGTTGTCAAATGCTACTGAGCCTAGGTTCTTGAACTTGAGTTTGGTGAATTTCAATTTGTCTCCAGTCATGTGTCTGGAGCATCTGCTATCCAACATCCATTGGTCCAAATCTTTATGTTTCTACACATAAAATATTTATTGATTTGGATCCAATTAGAATTAAGGATAGCTTAAATTGATTTTCACAACCTAATTTGTCTCACCTAATCTAGAGTTATCAATCACGTTAACCTTATGGGTTTTGTGAGACAGGTTTTAACAGAAGTAAATATTTTATTTTGAAAAATATGATTAATTTTGAAAAGTTGAATTAATTTTAAAAACAATTAAGTTTTAAATTTATTTTGTAAAATGGTTGAATTTAAGATTAATTGAAATTTGTGTTAGATTCAAATCTGACAATAGTAAAGTGAATTTGATTTTCAATAATCGGCTTTCAGGTCTTGGCGAGGCACTAGGCCTTTTTTTGGCCGTAGCCTTATTGGATCATCAACCCTTTCCTTGACAAAGTCTTTTATTGAAAATTCATCTTCAAGTTACTCCTTGAAAGATTTTGGTCTAACTAGTTTGGGTCTTGGATCGGTAGCTTCGGCTAGTTCCACCAGATTGGTTTCCCTAACGTACTATCATCTCACCTCCACCCAATACTATGTTGTTCAAATTTCAGTTAAATCTTTTTAGTCCTTAGTCTAACCAGTCCTAGGTCTAAACATAATAATTTACAGAAATAAATAAACAATCAAGCATGCAATTAAAATTAAAAAAAACAAATTTATCTAATTATGAAAATTGTTTTTAAATTGGCTCCCCCTGGACTAAATCCACGATAATGATTAGGCAAGATGTGAATCTTGTCCTTGGAGATCTAATACTGGTTTGGTCCAGCTTGGTTGTTCAAGCAAAGTTTGGGTACCCATGCTTGAACTTTGGGTCTAGATTGGTTCAATACAGCATAATATGACCGTTGTCTCGACTTGGTACGATACCCTAACCCAGATCGATTTAGAACGGACTTCTGTTTTCCAAGGATCATGTCAAGACCCTTGGAACCCGAAGTAAATCATTCTAAAGCTACTCTGAGGTCCTTGACTTGAGTTTTCAAGGAGGAGTTCTCTTTCTCAAGCTTTTCAACTTGAGTAGAGGTTCCTTCTTGAACCTTCTCGGTCAAGGATCTAGAGTTAGCTTCCTCTTTCAGGAGTTTTACTTCCTGTTGGAGGGATTCGACTCAGATTTTGGCTTTCGCCAAGTTACGAGATAAGTACGCTATTAACTTTGATAATTCAATTTCGGAATAACCACTTACCATTATTTTGCCGTTCTCCGAAATTGTGAGCCTTCCGTCGTCCGGCTCTGATTTCGATCCAGTGTCAATGTCTTCCGAAGCGATCAAGGTGAGAAGGTTTGACTGTGGAACCTCTTCTTCTTCTTCGGTGGAAGATTCATCCCACGTGGCTTGAAGAGCCTTCTTCCTTCGAGTCTTCTTGGCTTCCTTTAGATTGGGGCACTCCGATTTGTAGTGTCCCTTCTTGTTGCATTCGTAGCAGCTCACATTTGGTTTGGTCTTTGAATTTAAGGGTTCAGCTAGATCTTCTTTTCTTCGGATGACTTTCCTTCTGTTGGTCTGATGCTTTAGCTCCTTGTAGTAGTCCCGGGCTAGTCGAACCAACTTGGGTCGATCCCCTTCACTATTGTCTGAGTCTGAGTCTGAGTCAAACTCGGGTGTAGGTTGAGGCTTTTTCTTGGCTACCTTTCCTTGGGGTTTACCTGCAATAAAAGCAATACATTTTTCGGCCATAGTGCAGTTAGTCTGTTCATGTAACTCTAATTCTGAAAATAATTCATCTAATTTAATTTTTGATAGATCCCTAGAAACCTTGTAAGCATCTACCATAGATGCCCACAGAGTATTTCTTGGGAAAGCATTTAAGGTGTACCTGATAAGGTCACGGTTTTCTACCTTGTGACCGATTGTGTGCAGACCATTCATCAGCTCCTGGATTCTAGCGTGGAGTTGTGCTGTTGATTCGCCCTCATTCATCTTTATAGTGTAGAGTTTGTTCAGCAACAAATCCCTTTTACTGATTCTGGTGTCGGAGGTACCTTCGTGCAGCTCAATCAGTTTGCTCCAAAATTCTTTGGCGCTGCTGAAAGGACCCACCCGGTTCAGTTCTTCCTTGGTTAATCCGCACTGCAATGTCTGAGTTGCCTTTGCATCAGCTTCGATCTTTTTCTTCAGCGAGGCATCCTATTCTGAGTAGTGCTGTGTCACTCCTTCAGCGTTCTTGGGGATTTCCAGACCAGATTGGATTATGATCCACATATCCACCTGAGTTTTTAGGTGGACTTCCATCCGACTCTTCCAGTAGGAGAAATCTTCTCCACTGAAGAGCGGTGGTCTGGCTGTGCTGAAACCCTCTTGCATGGCCATAATAATTTCTGAAATAAACAAAAATAGAGAAACTCATCCCAAGACTTGGTCTTAGATTAGTAGTGCGGGAAAAAAAAATAATCAAGAAAAAAAACGATCGAGTGGTGTTGCACCAATCTCGATTAACGAGAAAAATTCGAAAAAGAAATTAAAATTTTCATAAAATCCGAAAAAAACTCTCAAATTGGTGGTTGCACCAAATTTGAGCTACCCGCTCTGATACCACTTGTTGGATCGAAGAAAACGATAGAGGGGGGGTGAATATCGTTATGAAAATTTTTCGGACAGTTAAAGAATATGCGCAGCGGAAAGAAATAAAGTACACAAGAACACAAGTCGGTTTTTACTTGGTTCGGAGTCGCGGTTGGCTCCTACTCCAAGGCCCATGGTCCTTGACCGTTTACTTTGGGCAATTCTATGATCACAATAAAAGATTTACAATTTAAGTACAGAAGTAGATCAGAAAATTAAAATTGCTACACTTTTCGTTACCGACGCCCGAGGTGGATCGAATTTCGGAGCAGAGGGTCGTCATCGGTGCTGGAATCTCAAAGTCGGAGTTTGCCAGAGCGTAGCGCTTGAACGAAAAGGTTTGGAGCGTTGAGAGCAAGTTGTTCGAAGCCTTGGGGGTGCACCCCCTTTTATAGTGCTCATACGGGCACCTGTGACATTGGGGGCGCCTAACACGTGGCCTTCCCTGCGCGAATCCTTATCTGTGGGCTTGGTCAGCGCTTATCCACCTCCACTTGGGCGCCTGAGCTGATGGGGGCGCTCGTGACCTCACAGGCCCCTGATCTGGCATGATCCAGAGGCTTCACTACTGTGGTTGGTGTTTTGCCTTCACACTTGGGCGCCCGTAACCATACGGGCGCCCGAGTCCATCCGGGCACCCGAGTCCATCCGGGAGCCTAGGCCCAGTGAAGCACCTTACTTGCAGATGACCAGTTCTTCGATCCTGCAACTCAGGTTAGTACCAAAATACAACAAGTATTAATCACAGCCGTAGCTGTCTTGGTTCTGACTTTGGGTCTCCCAAATGGAACCCTAGGTCGAAACGACGCCTACTATTCCCTCGACGGGGAACGCGTCCTCACCTACTCCTCTCAGGAGAGTTTACCTTTTGCCAACCAGCTCCTCCGGTTGGACTTTTGCCCAATCCACCTGACCAGGACTTTGTGCCCAACTTTCGGTCATGTCTTCGGTGCCCAGCCCCTTTCCAGGACTTCTTGCCCAGTCCTCGACCAGGACTTCTTTGTCCGACTTCCGGTCAGGTCTTCTTGCCCAGTCCTTGACCAAGACTTCTTCCCTAGCGTACCTAGGACTTCTTCCTGCACACTCAATGAACATGTTAGATCACAATAACACCTTAACTTCTGAACCCTTTGTTATTATCAAAACCCAGGTTTGACTTAGGTGCTGCCTGCACCAACAAGTCTATGACTCAGGCACATGAGCAAAAGATGAAAGTTGTAGAGATGATGATGTTAAGGTGCATGTGTGGACATATGAGAATAAACAATATAAGGAGTAAGAGTATTAAAGATAAAGTTGGAGTTGCATCTATTGAGGAAAACTTCGATAGACACGTTTAAAATGGTATAAACATCTACGTAAACAACCAATAAATGCACCTATTAGGCGATATGAAACTATGATAAATATGCACATTAAACGAGGGAGAGGAAGGTCAAAAAAGTCTTGGTTAGCAATAATAAAATAAGATAAATTTTATTTAAATATAGATGTTAATATAATAGGGGTCAGAGCCTAAAGCATAGAAAGATCCATATAGTCGACCCCACCTATTGGGATAAGACTTGGTTGCTGTTGTTGTTGAAAAAAAGAAAAAAAATAATTTTAATTAATCAAACAAAAGGTTAAAAACTGAACCTATGTGATTCATGTGAACTAGATCACGTTGATCTAATTAGACCTAGTTTAAATTATTAATTAGTTTAATTACATCATTTTGGTTCAATCAGATCACAGTTTGGTTTAAACTATTGCTTGGTTTAACCAGACTAGGTTGGTCTAATTTGACCCCATCTGGTTTAAACCATTAGTTTATTTAACTAGACTAGTTTAGTCCAATTAGACCACGGTCTGATTTAAACTATTGTTGGTTTAATTGGATTAGCTTGATTTAATCTAATTGAAATGGTTTAATTAAATGGCTTCGGGTTAATCAAAATTAACCAAAATTATAAAATTGAGCCAGATTATCCAATGAGCTAGAATTGATCGAATGGGTCTTGGTTAGCTCAATAAGTGCATGTTTGACTTAAATGGGCTTAGGCTAAGAATATATAGGGAATCCCTGTCCAACTAAATCAGTTCTAACGAGGACAAGGATCTAAGCTAATGATTAGAATCTGGTTTCCAATCGATTGGGCCAGTGTGCCAATCAACTGGAGCACTTCAAATAAGGAAAATTTATTTTTCTTATTTGCTTATGGATTCAGTATATCTGATCTATATATATGTGTCAATTAAATTGAATTAGTTTTGTAATTGATTTGTCGATTTTGTACTAACATTATTATTTTCAATTTCAAATATCACGAATGATATACGCAATGACTCATCACTATGTGTGACAGAATAACCTAAGGGAGGCGATTCAAGAGATACAATATGACTTGGTTCATGGAGTCAGGGGACATATTGGATGGCTTGATCAATTATTCTGGAGAGTCAAGCAGGAAGAGTTTCTAGTACTAGATAGTTATAGGATCTGGGCATTGATTTGATTATTGTCGGGCATCCAAAGGTGGTTTACACACCATGTATGGGGGCACTATGAAGGATGTATCTCATATGCTGGCTTGTGTGTGAAGATATGTCATCATGAGGATCTAGAAGAAGATCATAACGAGTTTGAGGAGAATCCAAAAGAGGATCCTGTAGAATTTGAGAAGGATCTAGAAGAAAATCAGAATGTGGATTAAATGGAGTATCCTAAAGTTGGTCTACTTGAGATTGCCCTAACCGAGTCCAAAATGAACGGGATTATATTAACCACTACACTAGTTTTTTTTCCTTGTAGGAGTGGTGTTAGCTTATCTATTTTTTTTAACGAGATTTTTTGAACCTCGGGCGACCGACCCGACCCCACGGAAGTTTCCCACCGGCCACCAGGATAAATCGGGAAGCGCTTGCGGTGGGCGATCTAGAAGCCCAACGTCCCAGGGTTCGCCATTTAGAGGAAAAATTTCTACAAATACGCCGTAGCTGAGGGCGACCGACCCGAGCCCACGGTGTTAGCTTATCTAGCTTATTAGGGTTCTATTGTTATTACTGTCGTTAACATTATGAAAGTCATGTAGTGTAGAAATTGTTATTATGTACAAATAGTATTATTTTATATAAAAGTTATGTTATATGTTAACAAATTTGAAAATGATTGGTTCATATTTGATTTAATGATTAGTTCATTTAATGGGATGTATGTAATATAATTGATCAATGATGATTAGATTGGTTCATACTACAATAAGTAGAAACGAAGTTACCACTTAATTTTATAAGCCAACTCAAATCTACATTGAGCCAATTATTGATGTAAATCATTCAATTTGTGTAAATGCAAGTTATTAATGTCTCTAATTCATTTGATTGAGCAGCTAAGTTAAGTGTAATAATATTCTTAGCAATAATTGCTTAGTGCGCTTGCTGTCAGACGAACCATTTTCCTTGAAGTATGAATTGAATGTTCTTACATGATCTTTGTGACTATATGACATTTATGGATTGACTTGGACGAGTAGAAGATGTTAGATGTGTGCACAGTGACTAAGCATTACTTGCCCACTCACCTTCATCCATTAAGAAGGTAGGGGAAGAGACCTGCCCACTCACCTCTTCCATTAAGAAGGTAGGGGAATGAAGAGATGAATTCTAATCCTATAAATTCGTCCAAGGCAATCAGAGGAAAGGGGAGTGGTAAGAACAAATCAAGAGGTTGATTCATCCATTTGGAAGAGAAGTGATTTGGTTTGTGGAAAATTATGAAGGTTCTTCATTGTGAACTTATCTATGATGGCTGAAGCAGGTTCTCCATCCAATCTTTGATTTCTTCTACGAGAACATTATCAATTCTTTCCTTTTGTACGAATTTTCTTAGAGCAACAAAGCAAATCCCTCAATCTAGTCAAGTTGCTCTAGCAAATGGGTCAATCTCATATTTGTGATGAATTGGTCAATTCGCTTTCGCCAACTTGACTCCTTTCTTTATTAATACTATGTATGCATAAACCCTCTTTAGGTTTTTTGTTAAAACTAAGTAGACCTACCAAGTTATTTAATTATACCTAACTTTTATTGCTAACTTTGTTTCCATTAGGGATTCATAGACTTAAAGATATGAAGCAAGACTCTAAACGGTTATCTCAATTGAACATAGAGCTAATTTGCTCTAGTGGTTGAATTTTCAAGGCTTAATTCAAATTTATATGTTTCAGAAACCAACTGCATGGACAAAGATGACACCCAGTGATGCGAACTTTCTGTTGAATTAGGGCCAACGAGATGACTTGAACCTGAGATCCAAACCTATAAGAAAAGAATGTTAGAATGGCAGTGAGAAGGGTCCCGACGATTGCTACTCCGATGCTCAAGTCAGAAATTAGGGACGAGAAGTTGACAGAATAGAGAGATGAGTTTAGAGAATTGCATAGACCCTTTCCCAAGTGTTCCTGGACACTTTTTTATACTCTTTGGTTGAGATCCTTCATTTTCCCCAATCATTAATGATATTAATGACATCTCCTTTATGACTGTCATTATTGACAATTATTGGAGACTATTATTGGGGCCTTAATTGTGTACATTTCCATCTCCTCATCATCAAAACTGCCTTTATATATCTTGGCAGCGCCATAAAGGGTATTAGTTATCATATTAACGGTAAACGTTCAACATTCCTCTACCTTTATTCGTGATGGGTTGCCTAGGCAATGTTGGCCATATCTCGTGCGAAAAAGATTGCACATGCTTTACTGATAAGAGAGAGAGAGAGAGAGACAATAGGCAGTCAGGCTTTTTATTGGTCCATTCTCCCTTGCTCGCCACATGACCCTCCCCGCTTGGCATGTTAAATACAAGAAGTTAGAGGGGCTAAATGTTTAAAGACAAAGATTTAGGGAGGGGTTACAATAACCACAAGTAGGAGGGGTTATTTGCAAAATGTCAGCCACTTACAATTCAATTTCTCTTCTCCTTGTCGCTTTCCAATGATCTCTCATTGCGCAACCGTCCTCACGCGAGCAAGTAGGTGCCACAACCCCCTCTCCGCAAACTCCTCTTCCTCTTCTCTTCCTTCCTTTCACACGCGATCTAGGATTCAACCAAGACAACCTCTTCGTGACCCCTCTTTCTTTCCCGATTGAAGTCGATGACTCTTCCCTTCCAAGGTGTGATTGAGAGCTGATAGGGTTGAATGAGCTTTGGTCGGGATGAGGGATGAAGAAGTTGCATACACAATACATCGGGTCAAGATAACACTCCTTCCCGGGACCCGGGACACACTGCGGACGACTCACCCGAGAAGGCCGGCTGGGAGATCCCTCTCAGGAACACCTTGGGAGGGTAGGCCCCGAGCTCACCTCGGGAGGCGGAGTCCCCGCAATAATCAACCTTAGGTACTGACCCCCCCTCTCGGTACGGATAAGCATCCCCGCAAGTAGGGGTCCCCACAACCCTCAAATATCACTACAGGTGGACGCGTGATAACGGCGCAGACCGTTTCAAAGGATATCCCGGAACCACCGAAATAGTGGGGGCGTGACTTACGTAATCGGAGACATGGCACCGATCGAGGGGCACTTCCAGTCAGTCGACATCAGTATAAAAGATAGTCCAACCCCTCCAGTAAGGCGGTTACGTTCTCTCAACTCTCAACATCTTCTTTACTTTCCGCAACCTTTTCTCCTAGACAGACACTGACTTGAGCGTCGGAGTGGACTCTGCCAGACCCCTGCCGGCGTGTCCCCTAATGCTTGTGTTAACTTCGCAGAACCCTCAGTTCCTCTCTGACGTAGTAGCTTCCACGTGGGCGGAACCTCGTTGATTGGCTATCGTCGTCGACTCCTTCCGGAACAAATTTGGCGCCGTCTATGAGAAACAAGCAAAGCACCTGATGGAGCACCAATGGCAAGATCGGAGAGACAACCCCTTACCCTCACAAGAGAGGAACTTGACCGCCTAGTGGCTAACGCCATCAAGAAAGCGCTGGAGCAGCACCAAGTCGATCAGGCTGCCCCGCAACCAGGGGGTCTGGCGGGGGAGGAGATCCCCAGAGTCTTCGTCTCACATTCCCGAAGATCCGTCACCCCGATGGGGCGACAGTACGGAGAAACCCAGGGCCATCAGAGAGAATCCTCCGGAGACATTGAGAAGGCCCACTCGGTGGTCTCCCGCACCCAGAGGCACAAAGAGGGACCGGGGAAGAGGGATGGACCCAAGACCTCCCATAAGGTTTCCTCTACCCCTTTCTCGTCCGAGATTGTCGAGGATCCCATGCCAAAGCAGTTCCGCGAGCCTGGGATCCCTGAGTATGATGGGAAGATGGATTCGGAGGATCACGTCTGTAAATTCGAGAACGCTGCACTCCTGCACCAGTATATTGACGGTGTGAAGTGTGGGGTGTTCTTGAACACTCTGTCCGGAGCAGCTCAGCGGTGGTTCTAGAGGCTACCCCAAGGGTCCATCAACTCCTTCGCAGAATTCAAGACAGCCTTCCTTCACCATTTCGCGAGCAGCCGTCGCTACCAGAAGATGACACTTAACCTGTTCGCCCTCAAGCAGAAGCCTAGGGAACCGCTCAAGGAGTACATCCAGAGGTTCAACCGGGTGGCGCAGGATGTGCCTAGTGCAACATCAGAGATACTTGTCAGTGCTTGTACCCAAGGGCTCGTTGAAGGGGACTTCTTCCGGTCCTTGGTAAGGAAGCCCCTCGCCAGTTTCGATGATCTGCTGGGATGCTCCGTCATGCATGCCAATGTGGAAGAAGTACAGTACGCCCATCGCAAGGATCCAGTTGGAGCCCCTGCTCCAGCAGCCCCCCGATCAGACAGAAGGGAGCCCCCGGCCCTGGCACGGGGAAAAGACCCTCCTCTCGGCAGGGACTAGTGGACTAGCAGGCGCTGGCTGGTGGAGACGGTAGACACTGAGCAGCCGGAGTCATTGTCGAAGTACTGCAATTATCATGGCAGCTCAACTCATTCCACGGAGGAGTGTCATGCTTTGAAGAAGAAGTTCATCGAGGAGGCAGCCATCAAACCCCGAAGAAAATGGAATAAGTCGGGTTATCACAGAAGGTCGCCAAGACGAAGCTTTTCTCCTCGGCGACGACCTGCCGGGGAGAATGAGGTCCGTCCTCGATCCCGATTGTGATAGAGAGGTAGGAGTCGGGGGCCCACACCCCGGAAATCCCTCTCCTTAGAAAGAGATCCCCAAAAAGGCAAAGCCCCTATGCGCGGTCCGCCTTCGGGCCATGTAGGGGTCATCTCCGGAGGACCTATTGGAGGGGACTCCAACCGAGCGAGGAAGTCTTACACTCGGAGGTTGGAAAACTACTCCATCGGGACAAGACGAAGTTGGGAACTAGGCCCTACCATCTCTTTTGGCCATCCGACCTTGAAGAAGTGGAAGCTCCCCACGAGGACGCCATAGTGATCGTGGCCCGTATCGCCAATTATGAGGTGAAGCCCATTATCGTGGACACGGGGAGTTCCATGAACATTCTGGACAAGGCGGCTTGGGATCAAATGCAGATAGACGAGGATGAACTGCTCCCTGTCTCGACCCCACTATTTGGTTTCACGAGGTATCGGGTACAGCCGGTGGGGCAAATCACCTTGTCACTCTCGTTGGGTAGTGACAGGCTCAAAAGAACCTGGAGGACCCCTTTCTTAATTGTGGACACGCCCTCCTCCTACAATGCCATCCTGAGCCGTCCAGCGCTCAGCACTTTCCAGGCAGTGGTCTCTATTTATCACCAGAAGATCAAGTTCCCGGTGGGCGAACGGGTGGTCGAAGTCCGAGGGGATCAGGTAGTGTCTCGGCGATGCTATAGTGGGGAGGTCAGAATAGAATCTCGGAAGAACCCACGAGACCTGGAGGATTAGCTGCTGAAGAAAGGCAGAAACGTAGGAGGCTCCGCCCCGGCTGCAGTCTCAGACCCGTCGGGTCTTGGTAAGGTTTGCGTTTTACTTAGAATGCGTGTCTGTGTATCTCTGTGCTCTCGCAGAAAAATGAAGTAATAAAGAGAGATACTTTCCCCCCAAGATAGCAACGCACCACCGAGGAGTTGAAATCCAAAACCCTAATACCCTGCAATGCAGCCGACGCCCGGGGTGCTTAGGCTTGGTCTGGGACATACGCGCCTGACCAAGTATCCAAAACCCTAATATCCTACGGTGCAGCCGATGCCCGAGGTACTTAGGCTTGGTCTAGGACATACACGCCCGATCAAGTATCCAAAACCCTAATACCCTGCGGTGCAGCCGACGCCCGGGGTACTTAGGCTTGGTTTGGGATATACGCGCCCGACCAAGTATCCAAAACCCTAATACCCCGAGGTACAGCTAAGGCCCGGGGTACTTAGGCTTGGTCTAGGACATACGCGCCCGACCAAGTATCCAAAACACTAACACCCCGCGGTGCAGCCGACACCCAGGGTACATAGGCTTGGTCTGGGACATACGCGCCCCACCAAGTATGCTAAACCCTAATACCCCGCAGTGCAGCCGACGCTCGGGGTACTTAGGCTTGGTCTGGGACATACGCGCCCGACCAAGTATCCAAAACCCTAATACCCCATTGTACAGCCGATGCCCGGGGTACTTAGGCATGGTTTGGGACATACGAGCCTAACCAAGTATTCAAAACCATAATACCCCGCAGTACAGTCGACGCTCGGGGTACTTCGGCTTGGTCTGGGACATACTCGCCCCACCAAGTATTCAAAACCCTAATATCCTGCGGTACAGCTGACGCCAGGGGTACTTACGCTTGGTATGGGACATACGCGCCCGACCAAGTATCCAAAACCCTAATACCCCATGGTACAGCCGACGCCCGGGGTACTTAGGCTTGGTTTGGGACATACGTGCCCGACCAAGTATCCAAAACCCTAATACCCCGCGATACAGGCAATGCCCGAGGTATTCAGGCTTGGTCTGGGACATACGCGCTCGACCAAGTATCTAAACCCCTAATACCCCGCGTACAGCTGACGCGCGTGGTACTCAGGCTTTGTCTGGGACATACGCGCCTGACCAAGCATCCAAATCCCTAGTACCCTGCGTTATAACCAACACTTGGGGTACATAGGCCTGGGTTAGGTTGTTCTAAACTCCCCACTAAGGACGCAAACCAAGGTTCCTCGTAATCCCCCGAGCCCCCAGGATGGGGGTAGCTGTTGGGGCAATGACAAAGTAGCACACTCGACCAAGGGAACATATGCAAAACATCGAAAAGAATAACCCAACCATACACATACACAGGGTAACAAAAATATTATTTTATTCATGAAAAATACAGGGAAAACAACATCTCATAAAACTATTAAGGTACAAGTGGATGAGAGAAGGTGCTCTTTTACTTGAGCCGTTCGCCGCTAAAGCTCCATCCCTTCACGAACCGCCTTCACGGTACACAGTGTGCGGAAGCACGTTAATAGGGCCCAGAATATCCTTCCAACTTCTAGGTACTCCCTCTGAGTGGTCAGTGACGGGGATGGATGACTGAGGTAACACATGAGTAGCTCGACCCCATCTGGGCACCTCCTCTCTTTTTCCTAAAGATGCGGCCGAATACAACATTGGAAAGGCAAAAAAAAGAGGAGGGGGAGTAGTGACTGCAATTTCTCCCTGGAGCATATAAAGATGCAACTCTAGGTCGTAGCGACCGCGATTCTCCTCCAGGTCGAGAAAGGACACAAGGAAGAATCACACTAACAGAGGAGGGGCTACAACCCCTCCCCTCTTGGTGACGATGTACACCACAGACACCTTCCTTTGCCCGAAGCTTGGAGGAAACGAGTAGCCGATGGTGAGTGGGGGACACCGCCACAAGCCGACCAGGGGTCTGGTCATCAGCAGGATGAGTCATCTCCTCCATACCCCCTGGAGGATCACATAAGATCTTTTTTGAACTCCTCAGTAACTCGGGAGTCCCACATCCTCCAGGATCTTCAGAGAGACCCTGGACATCATCTCCACCTAAAGGTTTTGACATAAAGGTCTCTACCTCTGTCTGGTCCCTCAGCCAAGAATACTGCCACACCTCCAGTGGCAGGCATAGTGGGCACCAACGAAGGGGAAGGGATGAGTGAGCGATGGTGTCCCGCTATCAAAGAAGGAAGCCGATAGGAGGGATGAAGAAGACAATGCCCCCTCTCCCCCTATTTATACTAATAACTGCTGCTTCGTGAAGTTAATGCGGGGAGGATGCATTAACGCCAACAGACGCCGAAGCGTCATTTCTTCTGGCGCACTTATACTGCGCCTAGGAACTTGTGACTCTTAATAAGTCTAATCAATGAGATCGCGAATAATACGGAGGTGACGGTTCGGAAACTATTCACGCACTCCAGCAGGAAAGATCGACGAGAACCTAGCACAAACATAAATGCAGGGCCCGAAGATTTGACTTATAAAGATTATCAAACGGGATCCACCACGAGAATCAACCTTGAAGACAATCAACTATTGGTTAGGTACACACATAAAGGCAAAAGGCGCATCTCGCAAGGGCGCATACACAAGGAATAGGGAAAATGATTACACTAAGTCAAAATCGTTACAATAGGACTTGTCCCTCGGATAAGCATTAGGCCCTGTGAGCGCTGAGCCTCGGGGGAAGACCTCTACCTAGCTCAGAGGGTGTTTACAACCGTGGGTCAGCATCGGAAGGCAGGAGCTGCTCCTTCTTCAGCTTATCGATGGCTCCATGGAAGCCCTGCTGCAGGCGCTGCATTACTTGGTTGGCTATAATGGTATGAAACTCATCTGACTCCAGGAACTTTGCCTTGAAACCCATCTCGGCTTCCTCAGAGTCAGAAGCTTTGGTTGCCCGAAGGGTCAACAGCTTGGCCTCGGCGAACTCATAAGAACGCCTCAACCATGCCAACCCGGCAGCCATCTCTGCTTGCTCGGATAGAGCCTCTTTGAGCCTCTCGGAGGTGGCCTGCTCATCTAACCGAGCCTGGATCAGGTCGTCCTCTAGGACCGATGTGCGGTCAGTGGCCATCAGGAGGGTAGACTCTAGTTAGCCCGATAACTTCTTCTCTCCTGCTTGGATTTGATCTCTCTCTTGCGTCACCTGGAGAACGTCCTTGGTAGCTGACAAGGCCTTCTCGGATGCCAAGCGTTCCCTATGCTGGGAACTCTGAAGAGCCTGCTCCTGGTCCTGCATGAGTTTCCTCAAGTGCTCGACCTCTTCGTGAAGAGCTCTGCTGATGCCTGCCTGCATCACACTGGCTCGATGCTCATGATCAGGTGCAGCTTCCGCCTGGAGGGCTCGATGGAGTAGAGCCTCCACTTGGGACTCGAAGTATAGGCCCCGGCCAACTACTATGCAATCCTCAGCCGCCTTCCATCGCACCGAAAGGTTAGCAGATGGGCAAGAAAACATTTGAGGCAATAACAATTCGCACATTCAGGAGCGTCTCCCGGAGACTGGCTAGCGGACCTGCCGAGGCTCGCACGACTACCCCTTCAAACGTGCTGGGTATGTCGTCTCGCCCCTCAAGCTGTGGTGAACTCGGACGAAGGTGAAGTCGTGGGACGGCGGAAGCCTCAGGTGGTACGCTGGAGGGGTCGGAGGCATCCTCTTCGGAACTGGAAGTCCCCTCCGACAAAACTGCCTCGGTCGGAGTCTCCTTTAATTGCACTGGAGGGTCAGATTGCATGGAGGCCTCCAGCGCTGCATCCAACCTCTTCCTTAGTCGATCTAGTTTCATCCAGTATTGAGTACACAACGTCTTCTTACCTGTGGGAGAGGTGGCTGGGACGAGGGAGCTGGTTGGAGGCACTAAGACGACTGCCTCCGGAGCGGAGGCCGACGGAGCAGATGAAGGAGCAACTACCTTAAGTGGTAGAGCCGCATCCTCGAGCACCGAGGGGAGAGGAGAGGAACATGTGGAACGTAACTTTTTCCATGAAGGGCCTAAGCCCTTGGGGAGCTGCTTCTTCTGCCGACAGAAGGACTGGGCTGCCGAAGGAGTGACGGAAGGGGGGGGGGACCCCTCGCTCACCCCTTCGGGGCGGACTGTACCCGAGGAAGAGCCACCTCCAGGAAGAGGATACACCACATGATCAACCTGTTGAGCCGAGGGCCCTTGGCTCCCAACCAGCGGGGATGTAACAATAACCTCGACTCTCTCGGGGGAAGCGACCCCATGGGGCGAAACAGTACACCCCTCAGGGGACTCAACGGCAGCAGGTGGAGCGTCAGAAGCTACCAGAGGAGGATTCAACGCCTCCTTATTGGCCTCCTCCCACTTGATGAGTCGACTCATCACCTTCGCGAACATGACTTCCTCTGCAGACGCCAGACAGAGAGAGCATCAGTCAAAACTAATGTGCATGGAGGAAAAAGGCAAACATACCTAGGGTGGGGCTGATCCGCGTTACTTTAGGGATCAGGTCCACCCAATACATAAGCTTTTCACTCTGCACCAGCCCCGGGCCATTGAACTCCATACTAGAAAGTACTTCCCTAGCACGTTGGTACACCGCGCTATAGAGAAAGTTCCCCAGAATAGGGGGGTGGCAAATCCTCTATCCAACATAGAGGACTGAAGGGCAAGGATGACAGGTGGACATAGAAAAATTTTTCCTTCCACCCTTTATGCGAGGAGGGAAATCCTCCTAAAAACCTATGGCCTGATCGGGCCGTGAAGCTAAAGACCCCTCTAGACCCTATCGGGGTGAAGAAAGAATGAAAGAGATGAGGAATCAGCGGAAGATCAAAAAAGCTTGAAGATAATGTATACCCCTCCCATCTGAGCGAATGCATTAGGAGCCATCTGGTGAAGAGGGATGTTAAAATAGGAGGCTATGTTAGTGTAGAAGGAGGGGATAGGGAAACGAAGTCCTAACTCCATCTGCCCTAAGAAAAAGATCAACATGCCTGCAGGGGGTTCCACAGGTGTCTGGTCCACTTTAGGGATTACCATCGCCATTTCGGCCGGGACGCCGTAGGCCTCGGTGGCCGATTGAAAGGCCTCCGGCCTCACTCTCGAGGAGGCGGACTCATACCATTCTGCCCGATAGCTCTCCATGACCCCTAACAAAGAAGACAAGAAGGAAACAAACTACTCACGCGCAGAAGAAGTTCTACAAGGGAGGAAGACGAAGTACACCTAGTCGCCGAATCGGAGGTGGAGGCCAACATCTGCCTTTGCCCCTCTTATACCCCAGCAGCCACCTGCCTAGGCACAATGGGGAAATGACACGTGGAATGCAAGAAACCACCTCGCCCGGATGGTCGATTGTCGCCAGCCAGCCATACCATCACACGATCGGGGAGGTGGCCGTCAGAACATGTTGGAGTAAGGCATTCACGCAAGCACCTTGTTGCCCTCGAAAAAGGGGCCATGCACCTTTATAGCGAGGAGAAAGACATCATCATAAGCCTTCGAGAATTGGAGCAGCCTTTTTTGAAAAAGATGAAATCACAAATGGGGATCTTCTAGGAACATAGGACGAAAATGATATGATCTAAGAGCCCTCCATAACTACTGCCAGGATAGTCATGAAGGCAAGAGCCCATGAGAGCTCAGCTTCTTCATCTCAGCACTAGTCGGATCAGTCAGCCACATTTCCTTCGATCAGACTTGAAGGGAGGGGCTTGTGATAGGGTTGAATGAGCTTTGGTCGGGATGAGGGATGAAGAAGCTGCATACACAATACATCGGGTTGAGATAACCCTCCTTCCTGGGACCCGGGTCACACTACGGATGACTCACCCGGGAAGGCCGGCTGGGAGATCCCTCTCGGGAACACCCTGGGAGGGTAGGCCCCGAGCTCACCTCGGGAGGCGGAATCCCCGCAATAGGGTTATAGCACTGATAATTACCATTTTGTTGATAAATATAGGCTCTCAAATCCATGTTTTGATCGACTTTTATATGCTTAAGTTTGCATTTACTTAAGGTTTCATGAATTATCCTTATTTTAGCTTTCGATTCAAATCTTTGTACATTTGAGATATTTTAGCACTAAAATATGAATCTAATTTTGTAGGCTTCAAATGATCATGGACCTAGACCAGATTGGGTCAGACTTGAGCCAGAATTGGATCCGGATCAAGGTGATCAAGCATCGAATCAATATGAGCCGCCCGATCATGAAACGGCTAGATCTGAGCCATCCATCAACTTCTGATCAATCCGAGCTCAAGATAGGGCTAATCATGACCATAGATCAAGATCTGAAAATTTCATCCAAATCAGAAGCAATCTGACTGTTGGATCAAGCTCAAGAGGATTTAGACCATCCATTCAAAAGAAGAGAAGATCTGAGCCATCCGCCATAGATATGATTAATCCAGACCAAGGAGGAGTAGATCAGAGCCACAGATCAAGATCTGGGAAGTTTGGTTCAGATCTGAGAAGATCCGACCGTTAGATGAGATCGGAATAATCACAGCCGTCGAATTTCAAATGGAATTGATTAAAAGCAGAATTCCCTCTTCCGCTCATCGTCGTCGCAGAAAGCAGAGTTTTCAGTTTTCTTCAGCTTGTCATCGTTTTCTTCATCGTTTTTCCTGGTGATCGCGCGACCACATCAGATCGGTTCGTCATCAAGATTTCAGATCATTCAAGGTCGACTTCCGGTTGAGTTTGCATTAGATTTCATCACTGAGAGAAGCAAAGGGGAGGGTTTCGGCAGAGCTCCGATCCACAGATCGATTCATCTGATCGCGGCTGTCTTCATCGAGCGGATCATTTAGAGCAGAAGGAGGGGTTCTCCGGAGATTCCTGAAAGTATCTAAGCGAGATCGACAATCGGGCGTATCAAGATGGAGCTAGATCGCGGAGTTTCTCAGCATATGATTGGTGTCTGCGACCGGACAGAGTCGTCTCTGATCGGTCCCATGACTGATCAGAAGAGTACCTGATCGGTCGGTTGACCGATCAGGAAGCCAAATTCACAGCAGCTGATCTAGGGAGTTGTCTTAATTGATTTTCGAGTTAGAGGGTTCTTAACTAGACCTTTGGGTGACGACAAAGGGAAATCTTGACTGGGAGCTTATTTGATGTTCAATTTAGGATAGTTTTGGTTTTAAACATGAATTTCTTCAAATTGCTCTAGTTGTTTCCATTACTCTTCAAGCTAAATTCTTAAGCCATGTTTGTTCTCGGTTCTTTATCTGAAATTAATTCTCTTGCAATTTAGTTTTCTGCGATTAATTTCTTGTAATTAGTTTAATGCAAGTAGATCTTAAGTTTCACTTCCATCGTTTGAATTTAAGTGCTTAGTTGTTAACTAGGTTATGTTCAATTTCTGCAACTTCTCAAGTTATTACTGCTTAGTTAATTCTATTTCATTTCGAATTGCTAATTCATTCTGTCATTCTCTTATCGCAAAAACCCCCATTTTATTAGAAAACCCAAAATATCAAACGACAAATAACTTGCAAGCTCGAGTTAAACATTCATTTAACTAGTCCTTGGAAAAATACGACCTGAGGCCCCTCTACTACATTTTAACTTTGCTAGCCAAGGGTTTTCAGTTATAAATTTCTAAATTTGAGTGCTCATCGTGACACTAGTATTGGGCAACTATCAAATTTTTGGCGTCGTTGCCGGGGAACACTAGTTGAGTTTGTTAATTTGAGCTTGTGTTTAATATTTATATTCTTGGATTCTATTTTCATTTGCTTTATCTTTTTGTATACATTGGCTGCCATTTTATTTGTTTTATGACCAGGACTGCAGGAGGTAATCTAGTGGATTTCGATCTTGAGATAACAAGAACATTCAGAGATAAAAGAAATCAAGGAATAGTTTCAGAAGTTATTGAAATCATTTATATTCATTCAAGCAGTCCCATGGCAGAGTATCAGTGTTTTCAGAATTTTCAGCAGCCTTATTCTCAATTCCAGAATTTTCAACAAAATTTTCAACCATTCCAGCCTTATCAAGATTACCAACAACCAAATTATCAACTTCAACAATATCAGCAAAGCTTTCAACCATTCAGTCAGAATTTTCAGCCTCCACAATTTCAGCCCTTACCACAACAATTTCCACTTCAAACTAAGAATTTTCAGAGCCATAATTTTCAGCAGTTTCAACCAAATTCCCAGCCCAATTCTCAACAATTCCAGCAGTCAAATCAATCATTTGATCAGCCCCAACAATTTCAATTTCAGAATTCACAGCTTAGTCATGATTTTGAGCAACCTAATGCTGCATTTCAAGTTCAACAAGAGCCATATATCAACCATGGAGATTTTGAGGATTCCAGTGAACTTGAGGCTCAACAACAAAGACTTGGGGAAATTATGGAACAAATCATACAACAGAAAAGTTTACAACAACAAGAGTATGATTCTACTCTTAAAGACTTTGAAAGACGCCTTGAGCAAATGGTTAGAGGAATGGAACAAATGCAAGCCCAAGGATCAGGATAATTACCTTCTCAAGCTACTCAAAATCTTAAGGGGCATGATTGTGAGCTAACTTTGAGGAATAAGGAAGTGGTTTCAAGTCTAAACATTCCAAGGGCTGAATTTCCTGAAAAATTTTCAGCATCTTATTTTCCACTTCAAAACAGCCCTGGAATTGATTCTACATCAGTTGGTAGTGACCCTAGTGCAAGTCTAAGTCCTTCTTCAATTGATCTTGCAATTTTGGTGGAAGAAGAAGAAGAATTTAGCAAAATCAGGGCATCTACAGCAGTTATTCCTCCTGAAATTCCTGTTCAGAGTTCATTTTCAAAATTTTCAGCTCAAGAGGAGGAGCCAAAAGACTTTTCACCCTTCTCACAGCGCCCCAGAGAGGATCCTCCTAGCGTTAGCATGGATATTTCAGATGAGGATGTTGAGGTAGATTTAATTGCTGATAAAGTGTCATTTGATATAGTGGAAGGAGATTTTATTTCAGAGAAAGCTGAGGAAGCATTAGCTGTGGAGGAAATGGAGGAGATGGATAGTAAAGCTTGTGACAGCCTTGAATTCTTTTCTGAAGCTGTACAGGACCCTTCTCATCTTTTATTTTGTGATGATATAGTTGATGTTGGTCCTAGCTTTTCTAATATGGTTGTTGCAAATATTGTTGATGAAGTATGCATTGCAGATGATTCTACAGGTGTAGGGGATTGCACTGAGCCCCAGGGACCACCAACATTGATTGATACATTAGAAGATTTAGAGGATAAGTCTGAAAGTGTAGGGACTTGCATAGTGGAAGCAAGAACCAAAGAATCACCTGTGCTAGTTTAATGTCCACCAGAACCTGAGATTGAGGTAGAGCCTTTACTTGACCAGGAGGAGGCCATGAATACATCTACTCTTGTAGAACCTCCAGGTATTCTTCAGCATGATAAGGTAAGTATTTCTCCTATTTTTTTGGAAAAATTCATAGAGGAACCTAGTGCTGATTTTGTTGAATGTGATGAATTTCTTGACACATCATGTGTAGAAGCTGATTGTGAAAAATTGTTAGAGGTGCCTAAAACTGATTTTGTTTATTGTGATGGAATTCTTGATACGTCTTATGTAGAGGTTAATTGTGAAAATCCCATAGAGGTACCTAGCATTGATTTTATTGGCTGTGATACGATTCTTGATACATCCTATGTAGAAATTGATGGTGAAAAACTAATAGAGGTACCCAAAATTGATTTCATTGGTTGTGATGAGTTTCTTGATATACCCTTTGTGGATACTAATTGTGAAAAACTCATGGAGGCACCTAAAATAGATTTTATTGGATTTGATGCATATCTAGATACATTTTATATAGAGATTGATTGCGTTTAATTTCTTTCTTACCCTGCACGCGTGAGGGAAGTATTGCATGGTTTTGCAGGGCACCGTAGACTTTTGGAGTGGGTGCTCCAACTGAATAGACTCCAACCTCCTGGAAGGACTTCCAAAAAGCATCAAGAGGGAGGAGATGATCTCACTTTGATTCGTAACACTCCACTTCTTAAATGGATTGTATACCTTAATCGTCTCCGGCCACCGGAACATATTTATGTGAAGTTGAAGTGTGGGGGAGCAATGCACCATAACATTGATCACACGAAAAATGCTCTCTCGACCAACCAAACTCCTCCACTACCAGAATGGAGGTTATGTTGGTGCAGGAAGCACCATATCGAACCTTGTTTTGATATTGGCAAAGGGTTCAAAGTTAAGTATTATTTGTGATCTAATGTTGTTACTCAAGTGTACAGGAAAAGCCCTAGCGAAGGACTGCTAGGCAACTAGCGAAGGGCTGCTAGTCACCAAGTCCTAGTGAAGGACTACTAGGCAACTAGCGAAGGGCTGCTAGTCACCAAGTCCCAGCGAAGGACTGCTAGGCAACTAGCGAAGGGCTGCTAGTCACCAAGTCCTAGTGAAGGACTACTAGGCAACTAGCGAAGGGCTGCTAGTCATCAAGACCTAGCGAAGGAATGCTAGGCACCAGGCGAAGGATAGCCTGGTACTGAAGTCCTGGCGAAGGACTACTGGGTAAAAGTCCAACCAGAGGAGCCGGTTGGCGACAGGTAAACTCTCCTGAGAGGAGTAGGTGAGGACGCGTTCTCCGTTGAGGGAACAGTAGGCGTCGGTTCGACCTAGGGTTCCATTTTGGAAAACCAAAGTCAGAACCAAGACAGCTAAGGCTGTATAAAACTAACAACTTACTGCTTTATGTTGTTTTCGGACTAACCCTGGATGCAGGACCAAAGGAACGAGTGTCTACAGCTCAGAGAGCCTCAAAGGAGTGAGGCAGCAGCTGAGTAGGACGCCCTGAGTGTCCCGGGTGCCCCCAAGGTGAACACAAAACAAATGAAGTAAAAGGAGCTTCGGCTGAATACTGGCTGGGGCGCCCTCAGCACCCAGGGCGCCCCGAACGCCCAGGGCGCCCCCAGCCACCAGGGCGCCCCGCACTTGAAGCCAGCGAAGAGGATAATATTATCCAGCCGAGACTTCCGCAGAACAGGCAAGGCACCCTCGGCTTCCAGGGCGCCCCCGTCAAGGCATTATCCCGACTTTGAAGGGATAACTCGCTGACCACGAGAAGGGGGGATCACAGGCCACGTGGAGGGCGCCCCCGTGCTCCCAGGCGCCCTCAGAACCCTATAAAAGGCCCTCGACCCCTCAAGCCTGAACACAACTTCTTCCAACGCTGTTACATTCTTCTGCTCCTGTGATTCGCTCCAGAAACCTTTGAACTCGACACGAAAGCGCCGACGACGCCCCTTTGCTCTGAGAAACATCCGATATCGGACGTCGGTAACGAAGGACTGATTTTTCATTTCTGTTATACTATTACTGTACTACAATTGTAAACTTTTGTAAGAATCTTTGCGCGATTATAGAATTGCCCTCAGTAAACGGTCAATGACCGTCGGCCTTGGAGTAGGAGTCGACCCAGGCTCCGAACCAAGTAAAAGTCTCTGTGTTTGCGATTGTTCTTATTCCGCTGCGTACTTACTCTAATTCTTTTTCGAAAATTTTTAACGATATTCACCCCCTCTATCGTTTCTCTCGATCCAACAGGTTATTCCTTGATCGACTCCGACCGCCAGAAATAAAGGGGAGTTTGTTCCTTCTTGCATTTTATTTCATTGCATGTTTCATTTTTATGTTTTCTAGAAGTAAAATTTTCTTTTAAAATGAGTGCTTGCTAATAAATGCTTAGGTAGTGTAGAATGAATAAAGATCCATTGTAGATACCATTTTATCCTTTTGGCACCTTATTTCTTGTATGATTAGGAATAAATGTATCCATCTAGATTATCTTATATCATTTTAGAGTCCTTTGAAAGCAAATTAAATTTGGTTGTTAAAACTTAGGATTTAAGCTAATGGATGAAAATTCTTGGATGCTTGAGTACTACTTAGTTATGGACTCTAGATTGATGATTTGAGATGAATTCTTTTTACCTAGTGAGGACTTGGCCTAATTTTTGAGATACACACATGTGATTGTACTCTAGAACTTGCTTAGGTTCTTTCAAAACTATGTTTCTATGATTGGACCACATTTATAGACGTGAATCACTTTGTTTCCTTTTTCATATCAAATTTTGGCAACATTCCTTGGTTATCTACTTTGTATTCCATTTTCTTTCCCCTAATCTTCATGTTCATCATATTCTCTATGGACTTGGTTACTTTGAGTGTTTCTTGATGTTACTTTGTCCGAGACGGACAAAAGTTTAAGTGTGGGGGAGGATGCAAGTATTTTATCCAATTTTGAAGAAATATGAAGTATTTGGCAATCCACAAGCAAAATATGCCAAGGCTAAATCCCAAAAGAAGCTTGGAGTTCTCCACTACTATGTAATGCACTCAATTAGCATGCAAATGAAGAAGTGTGAAGAATGGGATTGTGATGTTGTGCGGTAATTGAGTTGAGAATTCAGCTACAATTGAGGGAGAATGAAATGAAAAGGTGTGCCAATTTGAAAGAGTTTTGTATCAAGAATGAGTTGCAAGCACACCCATCAGCTCAGTTGCAAGAAAAAGAAAATTTTTGTGATCTGAAGAGTGAAGCAAAAGAAAAAAAAAGTTAGAGAGCAAAGACACATCTTTAATTTCAAATTATGGATAGGAAACAAGCTCAATTGGACCAAGTATCAAGTAGGAACAAAAGGATGATCTCATTCCATATTATCAAGTTGAAAAGTTTTGAAAGATTATACATCTCAGATTTCGTAAGTTGGAGCTAGTCATTGGAAGGCATTGAAGAGAAAAGGAAGAAACTCAGCTGCAAAAGAAAAAAAATCAGAAAAAGAGAACAGTTGAAAAAACAAAAGAAAAGAAAAAGAAAAGGAAAGGAAAGAAAAATATGAAGTGGAAATCAAATGGGTTAGTTTTCTGAGTTGAAAGATGAGAACAAGGAGTTATTTGAATGCAAGGGTGAGTTGTTGATTGAAAAGAAGAGAACCTTGGCAGAAGACAGTTCAGAATTTTATGGTTTCGGCTTCTGTTCAGAGCCTGATCAGTCTCCGGACCGATCAGGGAGGTGACTGATCGGTCTGCTGACCGATCAGTAGCTATCCAGTCCATTCAGAAGCAGTCTAGAATGATCAAAATGTAACCCAGACTTATCTTCAGTCCGATCAGGCAGTGGCTGATCGGTCTCTTGACCGGTCAGCAGAGGCTGTCACACAACAAAACCTGGGTGCACTTCATTTCAGCATTGTTTTCACCCAAGCCAGAGGCACTATACAATCCCTACTCCACCACAACTCTGATACATGCAGAATAATACATGAAGTAATGGGCAAAGTGCATTAGGATGCATTTTTGGTGTCCAAGTCTCCCACTTTCATTATTTTTCCATATTTCCTTATCATGCCATATTTCTTTTCCATATTTCCTTACCATGACATATTTCTTTATTTCCTTTATTCTGATTCTTTAGTGTCAAAGTTAATTGAACTTCTATTTCATTTCTATCATTCTATATTTCTTTACCTTGTTCAAATAAGCTTTTGTAGATGTGGATCCAAATCAAGAATGATGGTGGAGAGTAGATAATAAGCAAGCTTATTGTAGTGCAAGAACCATGTTGTGTTTGAATGAGCTCCACTTTCATCAAAAATGTAGAACTTAGGAAGAGAGCCACTAAAAATTCCCTTGCAAGGTTTTTTTGAGTTTAATTCATCTCAATGAGTCATGAAGGATGAAGTTTACTAGGTTGTTGATTTAAGGACAAGTTTCTAGTCCATTGAGCTTAGATTTTTGAGAATTGACAACCCTAGGTAATTTCCTTTCAATTGCTTCTAAATATGATGGAGAATAAGCTAGGGGGATACATCTTAGTTTACTAGTTAGCTTGTGCGAAACGCCCAAGAGTACGTGTGGGGGAGTTGATAATTACCATTTTGTTGATAAATTTAGGGTCTCAAAACCATGTTTTGATCGACTTTTATATGCTTAAGTTTGCATTTACTTAAGGTTTCATGAATTATCCCTATTTTAGCTTTTGATTCAAATCTTTGTACATTTGAGATATTTTGGCACTAAAATATGAATCTAATTTTGTAGGCTTCAAATGATCATGGACCTAGACCAGATTGGGTCAGACTTGAGCCAGAATTGGATCCGGATCAAGGTGATCAAGCATCGAATCAATATGAGCCGCCCGATCATGAAACGGCTAGATCTGAGCCATCCATCAACTTCTGATCAATCCGAGCTCAAGATAGGGCTAATCATGACCATAGATCAAGATCTGAAAATTTTATCCAAATCAGAAGCAATCTGACCGTTGGATCAAGCTCAAGAGGATTTAGACCATCCATTCAAAAGAAGAGAAGATCTGAGCCATCCGCCATAGATCTGATTAATCCAGACCAAGGAGGAGTAGATCAGAGCCACAGATCAAGATCTGGGAAGTTTGGTTCAGATCTGAGAAGATCCAACCGTTAGATGAGATCGGAATAATCACAGCCGTCGAATTTCAAATGGAATTGATTAAAAGCAGAATTCCCTCTTCCGCTCATCGTCGTCGCAGAAAGTAGAGTTTTCAGTTTTCTTCAGCTTGTCATCGTTTTCTTCATCATTTTTCCTGGTGATCGCGCGACCACATCAGATCGGTTCGTCATCAAGATTTCAGATCATTCAAGGCCGACTTCCGGTTGAGTTTGCATTAGATTTCGTCACTGAGAGGAACAAAGGGGAGGGTTTCGCCGGAGCTCCGATCCATAGATCGATTCATCTGATCACGGCTGTCTTCATCGAGCGGATCATTCAAAGCAGAAGGAGGGGTTCTCCGGAGATTCCTGAAAGTATCTGAGCGAGATCGACAATCGGGCGTATCAAGATGGAGTTAGATCGCGGAGTTTCTCAGCTTCTGATCGGTGTCTCCGACCTGACAGAGTCGTCTCTGATCGGTCCCATGACCGATCAAAAGAGTACTTGATCGGTCGGTTGACCGATCAGGAAGGCAAATTCACAGCAGCTGATCCAGGGAGTTGTCTTCATTGATTTTTGAGTTAGGGGGTTCTAGACCTTTGGGTGACGACAAAGGGAAACCTTGACTGGGAGCTTATTTAATGTTCAATTTAGGATAGTTTTGGTTTTAAACATGAATTTCTTCAAATTGCTCTAGTTGTTTCCATTACTCTTCAAGCTAAATTCTTAAGCCATGTTTGTTCTCGGTTCTTTATCTGAAATTAATTCTCTTGCAATTTAGTTTTCTACGATTAATTTCCTGCAATTAGTTTGATGCAAGTAGATCTTAAGTTTCACTTCCATCGTTTGAATTTAAGTGCTTAGTTGTTAACTAGGTTAAGTTCAGTTTCTGCAACTTCTCAAGTCATTACTGCTTAGTTAAGTCTATTTCATTTCGAATTGTTAATTCATTCTGTCATTCTCTTATTGCAAAAACCCCCCATTTTATTAGAAAACCCAAAACATCAAATGACAAATAACTTGCAAGCTCGAGTTAAACATTCATTTAACTAGTCCTTGGAAAAATACGACCTGATGCCCCTCTACTACATTTTAACTTTGCTAGCCAAGGGTTTTCAATTATAAATTTGTAAATTTGAGTGCTCATTGTGACACTAGTATTGGGCAACTATCAAGCACCGAATGCCCTGAGCTCACCTCGAGAGGCGGAGTCCCCGCAATAATCAACCTCAGGTACTGACCCCCCCTCTCAGTACGGAAAGCATCCCCGCAAGAAGGAGTCCCCATGACCGTCAAATATCGCTATAGGTGGACGCGTGATAACGACGGAGACCGTTTTAAAGGATATCCCACAACCGCCGAAATAGGGGGCGTGGCTTACATAATCGGAGACGTGACACCGATCCAGGGGCACGTCCAGTCTGTCGACATCAGTATAAAATGTAGTCCAACCCCTCCGGTAAGGGGGTTATGTTCTCTCAACTCTCAACATCTTCTTTACTTTCCGCAACCTTTTCTTCTCGACAGACACTGACTTGAGCGTCGGAGTGGACTCCGCCGGACCCCTGCCGGCGTGCCCTCTAACACTTGTGTTAACTTCACAGAACCCTCAGTTCCTCTTTGACGCAGCAGCTTCCACGTGAGCGGAACCTCGGTGACTGGCTATCGTTGTCGACTCCTTCCAGAACAAGAGCTATCAAGCATCACCCGTGATTCTTTTTCCAGGTGAGAGCTTGTTCCATCCTGCTCTTCCCCGATTCTTTGTGGGAACCCACTGTTTCCTTTGGTAACCTCATCTCCGATTTCAATCTAGAGGTGACCATTTCCGACAGATCTTCTTCGCACGATGGAAGTTGGATTGGGATTGTGGTGAGCTCATCGAAAGGGAAGATTTTCATCTGAAATCGCCATTTGGTTGTTGATTTCTCCTCTATTGTTGTGCGATGTTAGTTTTGAGTGGGGCATCACCATTTGCTACCGCATCTTGGGTAAACAATCAATCTTTTCAATATATATGTTGTGTAGGGAAGATGGGTTGTTGTTATCATGATTTATGGCATGAATTGGTGATGTTCCTAATTGGGTTGGGTTGTTTGTGTGGCTGTCGTGAGCCACTAAGGGATAGTGCTGACTTGGTTTTGGTTTCAATTGAGGGGGCTTTTCCCTCTGTCGTAAGTCATGATTCTTGGAAGTTTAAATTTGGTTTTGGGATTGTTCTGGTTAGTATGGATGAATTAGGAGTTTAATTAGATGGCATGTTAATATGGAATCTGTTCTGGATAGGGTGATTTGTCTACCGTATTATTGTCAATTTTTTTTAGCCCATTATCGTTAATCTAAATCATCGATGGGTTTAAGTGTCATTTGGCTTGGACACTGAAGGTTCTTGGTTACTTACCATGCTCACTTGACAACACACTGTCGTGGGGTTCTGTAGTTGCATTTAATGTGGGTAGTTTTGGTAGCGTAACCCAACTATGGATCTTGGTTGGGATTAAGGGTTATATTAGCTTGATCATGATCTAATCAAGGGTTGTAGATGATTATTCCTAACTATAGAGGGGAGGTGATGATTTGGGTTAGGTTTGGGTTAAACCTAATACGATTTAGTACTAATTAACTAATTACTATTGTGTAAATAACTAAATAATTATGTCTATTGATATATGACGTGCCCAAACTATGTGTCACGAATGTGGGTCCATCAAATTTAAATATTTATAAATGAATGAAAGCTGGAAACCCTTTTACAATGAAAAACTGAAAATGTAATATAGGGGCCACAGGTCATATTTTTCTCGGGGACTAGTTGACGTTGTTTGATTCAAGCTTGTAGTTATGTGTCATTTTTGGGTTTCAAATAAGTAATTGGGTTTTGTTTTCAATTCATAAATAAAATGGCAATGAAAATGAAGGTAGACAAACTAATAATCCAACCAATGTGATGGCAAGTAATGACTCAACCAATGGAAACTGAATCAACTAAAGCACTCAATTAATTTTGGGCCAATTCTGATTCAAATGCAAAACAAATGCCAATCAAGGAAATAGAGGCAGTGATGGCAATTTCGAAACAACACTTAACACCAATGCTAGCTACGAAATTTAATAACCACACATTCAAACAATTCAACACTACTAGCTACCACTTCCTAAAGCCAACAATTGCAGAAAAATTCAGTAATGGCCGAATGTAACTCTAGCTAATTTCAATGACCATAGCACACTAAAACTACCTTATCACTTGGTGCTAATCACTGCCTAAACATGAACTTGATACAAAGTGGAGAACATGAGACAAGTTGATACAAAGCAAAGAAGCTTATGTGCTGAAAACCTACTCTAGATGCAAAGCTATAAACTGTCAATGCCGAATGGCACAGATCAATTCAACTGAAAGACAAGTCTAATACTGAAGTGCTGTACAAGAATGGGTTAAGAAATCAGCAAAGAAGGCAGCAATTGCAAGACAAACTCAATGCAATGTGGAATGTGCAGAAACGCAGAAATGATATGGATGCAGAAATTCTGGATGCAGGGACACAAGTTCAGCAACCATTCATTGATACACTAAAACAAATGCTCAGAAATCAAGCACAAGAGTACACTGAATTGTTTTGTTCACATCAGGAATCGAAATCAGGACAACCTGAACACAAGAAAACCTGAAAACAGATGCAGAAATGGCAATTTAGACTACACTTGGATGCAAAGACAAACAATCACTGATTTGAATGCAATGGAAGTCCATTCCCTAAGCTTCACTGATACAAACTTCGGAACTACAACTGAGAATGGCAGGAAAATGAATTAACTTGCAGGCATGGGCTTAATACGCAAGGAGGAAATCTGGCACGCAAGCTGATCAGAATTGCAGAGAAGAAGCAGCATTCAGAAATTGAAGCTATTGCAGAAATACAGCAGCTGAATGCAGGAACTAAAAGTTTCAGTTGAATATGATGCAATGGTTTACCCAAATAAAACCCTTTTGATGTGCTAAAATCGTTACTGAAGAAATTCAATTGAAGAATGCAGAACAAAGTGGAGATGAAGAAATACAATTGGCACGCAAACTCAAAACTGATACACAAGAAACTAACTCACAAACTAAACTGAAATTGAGACTATTATCACTAAACACACTCACTCGCTAACTAACTGCTGAATAAAACCTAATTAAGGGCATAAAACTAATTCAGAAACTGAAACTAGGTGGCTGAATGAATCTGATACGCAGAACAGGGGAAAAACTGATACGCATGAACTAAACAGCAATTAAACTAAATTAACTTCAATTGATCACTGAATAAGATCCCTAGCTACATTTACTTGCTGAGCTAAAGCTAATTAAGCAGAAAACAAATTCGGAAATGGAAACTAAGTAGCTGATATGAAAATTCAGAACAACACAGATTCAGCAGAATGAAATTTAAGCTACAAACACAATGAAATAAGCTAATTAACTACTCCTCAATCTTCCCTAAGCTCAAGATCTTGGTCGTCAATCAAGAGCCGGCTTCGAACCCCTAGGCTCAGCAAATCAGTGGAAATCCATTTCTGAAGTGGGTTCTGCCTCAAATCTGCGCTTGATGGAATTTTCCATCCGATTCACTTCATCTCGATTGGAGGAGCTGCGATGATGGTGTGGGAAACTTCTGAGCTCACCTGAGAACCCCTACAAGTGGTTCAGAAGCTGTGAAATGGCTTGTGGTCGAGAGAAAGATGATCGGACTGAGAACTGCCGGAACCCCCAAGAAATTCTCTGTTCCAGCGCAAATGAGCAAAATTCTTCAAAGAATCGATCCCAAAGACTCAGAACTCGATCCAAGGTGGAGATTGAGTGGACGCGCCTCCTTTGATGAAGAAAAATGAGCTAAAATAGTGAAGAAATGAAGAAGATGATGAACAGCGGCGGAGACGCGACAAAGGTTAGCTGCGGGCGCGTTTCTGATTAAATAGGAATTGATGGACGGCTGTGATTGATTTGCTTCAATCCAATGGCTGATCTTGGTCTGATTTGAGCCAAACTTTTATGATGATGATCTGGGGTCAGAATCTGTCTTGTGGTAGCTCGGATCCTCCAGATGTGCAACGGATGGTCCAGATCAACTCTATCTGTGAATGGACGCTCTAGAGCCTTCCTTGCTTGATCCAACGGTTGATTGAGCTCTGATTGGAATGAAACCATTAGATCTTGATCATAGAGCTTGATCAACCCTAACCCTAGCTTGGATTGCTTCAGATCATCCCGGATGGCTCAGATCTAGCCGCTCTTGAATCGGACGGCCCGGATTAATCGTAGGCTTGATAATCCGATCCGGTTCACATCCAACGCAGATTTGACCCAATATGCCCTAGATCCTTGAACCTGGATGCCTACAAAAATAAATCAAGAATTTAGTGGCCAATTAACTCAAATATGTGTAATTTTGCATTTAAGTCCAAAATATGAATAAGTTCTAAAACCTAGGCAATTTCACAATTTTGGCAATAAAAACATAGATCAAACAGGGATTTAAGCAACTCAAATGATCAATAAAATGGAATCTATCAACTCCCCCACACTTGAGCTTGAGCGTCTCGCGAAAATAGTAAAGATGTATCCCCTAGATTTACTTAAGCATAATTAGAAGCAATTGAAAAGGAATTACCTAGGGTTGCCAATTCTCATAAATCTAAGCTCTATGGATTACTATCTCGTCCTTAAATCAACCACTTAGCCTTTTCATCCATCATGAGTCATTGAGATGAATCTAAATCACTAGCCTTTCAAAGAAAATATTGGTAGCTCTCTCCTTAAATTCTAAGTCGATGATGGAAGTGGAGCTCACTCAAACACATATGCTTCTTGCACTACCATAGGCTTGCTTATTATCTAATCTCCACCATTAATCATGATTAGGATCAACATCTATAAAAACAAAGAAAAACATAGAAAATGGTAAGGAGTGAAATAAAAACTAAGGAAATGGAAAAATTGGTAAAGTGGAAGACTTGAGTGCTTGAGGATGTTTCCCATGCTCTTTGCTGCTCTTATCAGTCCCCTAGTGAATTCCCAAGTTTGATGGAGTTAAACTTAACTAATCTCTTTGCTTTGGATGAAGAACTCTTCTTTAGTCTAATGTGCCAAGTCTCCTCCTTGCGTGCCATTTGGATCTTTCTCTTTTCTCCTCATCAAATCTTTTTCTTTTATTTCTTTCTAGTAAAGCTCAGAATGTATTGGAGCAAGGCTTGGACTCGGATGAGGCATCTTCCTCTGATTTCATACTGCTTCAGATTCTAGCTCAGCTTCAGATTTTTCAGATAAGTTTCAGCTTCTTTCCAGCTGCAGAAATTTTCCCTGCTTCAATATCATCTCTTCTTTTCTGCCCATAGCTGCATTTTCGGATTGTTTCTGCTGAAATTCAGATTGTTTTCAGATGGTACAGCTTCAGCACTCGGCAGATCAGATTCTGAATTGCAAACTCAAATTCAGCATTGCAATAATTTCAGCTCAGCAAAACTTGTTACTGATCTACAAGTTCCTTGCATTCCAGATTTTCTCACAGCTTCAAACATGAATTTTTCAGCCTTCAATTCAGAATTAAACACAGAATTTTGATTTCCATGATTTCAACTTCAAAACTTGCTGACCAAAAATAGCTTCATAGATGTTTCCTTGGCAAAGAATTCCTTTCTCTTCACTTGTCACAGAATTTTTCTTTTCTTTGTCATGGCAAAAATTTCTTTATTGGTGTGCCATTGTTTTCAGATTCTTCCATTGCTTGCCATATGAATCTTCAAAATATGCTAAGGAAGCTAGATCTCCAATGGCTTCCATCTTTCTTGCTCACTTTTGATACCAAACATCACTCAAACTCATCTTTGGCACATGGAATTGCAAAAAAAAAAAAATTCGAATTGAAGTCATCCTTGCTAAGAGTTGCTTTCAAATCACTAATCACTCCCCCACACTTAAATCTTTGTCCGTCTCGGGCAAAATAGCATCAAGAAAACATCCCAAGCAAACAAATCCATAGAAAAATTAGGGTTAGGATTAGCAATAAGGAAAGGTAAATAGAATAGACATGATTTTTGCCAAAATTGAATTGAAAGGTAAACAAAATGATTAGTCCCTATAGATGTGATCCAACCATTGAAATATGATTTTGAAAGAACCTAAGCAAGTTCTAGAATACAATAACATAGGTGTATCACAAAATAAGGCTAATCTCACTAGGTAAAAATAATTCATCCCAAGTCCTCGATTAAGAATCCGAAGCAAAATCGTACTCAAGCATCCAAGATTTCATCCATGAACTCAAACCCTAAGTTTTGACAACCGAATTTAATTTATTTTCCAAAAGTCTCTAAAATGCTATTGAGATAACCTAAGGGATACATTTATTTCTAATCATGCAATAAAAAATGCTAAAAGAAAAGACATGTATTTACAATGTCTATTTATTCAATTTACTCTAGAAAACATAAAAGTGAAAAATGCGATAAAAGAAAATGCAAGAAAAATAAACTCCCCTTTATTCTGGTGGACGGAGCCTATCAAGCAGTAGCCTCCATCTTGGTAGTGGAGGAGTCTGGGTGGCTGGGAGAGTTTGGACTCCCCCACACTTGAACTTTGCAGAATTATGCTCCGGTGGCCGAAGGCGATTCAGATATAATAGCCATTGAAGGAATGGAGGGCTATGGATTAAAGTAAGATCATCTCCTCCTTCTTTCTGCCTTTCAGAAGTCCTTCCAGGAGGCTGAAGTCTGTTCAGTTGGAGCACCCACTCCTGTAGTCTTCTGGACCCTGCAAAACAATGTAATACCTTTCTCAAGCGTGCAGGGTCAGAAAGAAATAAAATAGTATCAGTCTCTGCATGAAATGAATCCAAAACTGCATTATGTCCAATTAAATCAATGCTTTGTGTCTCAATAAATTTTTCACAGTTATTTTCTACAAAAAATGCATCCTGAAATTTATCACAAATAATAAAATCAATCCTTGGCACTTCAATAAAAATTTCACAATTATTTTTCAACACAGATGGATCAAGCAAAGTATCACAGCCTATGAAATCAATCTCAGGTGCCTCAAAGAATTTTTCAAAATTATTTTCAACATATGATATGTCAAAAGACTCATCACAACAATTAACAACACTAGGCACTTCTAAAAAAATTTCACACTCAGCATTTACATCCAATGTATCACAACATGCTTCATTTTCAACCAATTCAACACTAGGTACCTCTAAAAATTTTTCACAATCAATTACTACAAGAGATGCATCCCTAGGTGTATTAAAAATAATAAAATCAGTTTGAGGTACCTCTATGCAATTTTCAGAAAAATTTGGTGGAGTATTTACCTGATCGTGCTGAAAAATACCTGGAGGCTCTATAAAAGTAGATGTAACTGTGGCCTCCTCCTGGTCAAGTTCATGCTCCATTTCAGGTTCAGGTTCTGGTGGACACTCAACTAAAGCAGGTGATCCTTGGGTTCTTGCTTCCACCATGCAAGTCCCTACACTTTCAGGTAATTGTGGTGGTCCCTGGGGCTTAGTGCAATCCCCTACACCTATGGAATCATCTTCCTCAAGCATTCCTGTATCAACCAAATTAGAAAAATTAGGACCTTCAATAATACTATAATCACAAAATAAAAGATGAGAATGGTCCTGTGAAATAGGAATGGGTGATTCTTGGGGCTCTGTGCAATCCCCTACACTCTCAATCCTATCCTCTGAATTTTCTGATGCATCAATCAATATAGGTGGTTCCTGGGGCTCTGTGCAATCCCCTGCACCTATAGAATCATCTGATTGTTCTAATCTTTGAGCTTGTATTTGATTCCATTGATCAACTAATTGTGCAAGGCGTTGTTCGATGCCTTGTCGTTGTTGTTGAAAAATTTGCTCTTGTTGTTGTAGGGCTTGTTGTATTTGTTGTTGTTGAACTTGTTGTTGTTGCATCATCTGTTGAAACATATCCTCAACCCTCTGTTGTTGAGCCTCATCCCAGTCAGGATCATCAATGCCTCCTTGATTAAATTGCTGAAATGGGAGGGGCTGAAAATTCTGAGTGTCTTGCTGAAAATTCTGTCCTTGAAACTGGAAATCTTGCTGAAAATGTTGAAATTGTGGTGGTGAACACTGAAATTGAGTGGGCTGAAAATCCTGGTTTTGTTGTTGGAAATTCTGAAATGGTAGCTGCCCAATCTGAAAATTCTGGAATAATGGCTGAATTGGCTGAAAATTCGGCTGAAATGGTTGTGGTGGCTGAAATTGTTGACATGGTAGCTGAAATTGCTGAATTTGTTGATCGAAACTCTGAAATTGTGGCTGCCCTTCCTGAAATTGTTGGAAATTTGGTTGACTTGGCTGCTGAAATTGGAAGGGCTGACTTGGCTGACAATTAGGCTGAAAAAACTGATTTGGTTGTTGAAAATTTGCACAGAAATGTTGAAAATCTTGATTTGGTTGCTGATTTTGTTGGAATTGTTGACACGGCTGCTGGTAAGTAGATGGAAACATTCTGAACTGGCAGTCCTGTCACAAAACAAACAAGAAAAATGGCAGCAACCGTATACAAAAATAAAGCAACAGAAAATAGAACCCAATGATATGTCTAAAGAAACATACAAGCAAAAATCAAACAAATCAACTAGTTGCTTCCCCGGCAACGACGCCAAAAATTTGACGTGCCCAAACTATGTGTCACGAATGTGGGTCCATCAAATTTAAATATTTATAAATGAATGAAAGCTGGAAACCCTTTTACAATGAAAAACTGAAAATGTAATATAGGGGTCACAGGTCGTATTTTTCTCGGGGACTAGTTGACGTTGTTTGATTCAAGCTTGTAGTTATGTGTCGTTTTTGGGTTTCAAATAAGTAATTGGGTTTTATTTTCAATTCAGAAATAAAATGGCAATGAAAATGAAGGTAGACAAACTAATAATCCAACCAATGTGATGGCAAGTAATGACTCAACCAATGGAAACTGAATCAACTAAAGCACTCAATCAATTTTGGGCCAATTCTGATTCAAATGCAAAACAAATGCCAATCAAGGAAATAGAGGCAGTGATGGCAATTTCGAAACAACACTTAACACCAATGCTAGCCACGAAATTTAATAACCACACATTCAAACAATTCAACACTACTAGCTACCACTTCCTAAAGCCAACAATTGCAGAAAAATTCAGTAATGGCCGAATGTAACTCTAGCTAATTTCAATGACCATAGCACACTAAAACTACCTTATCACTTGGTGCTAATCACTGCCTAAACATGAACTTGATACAAAGTGGAGAACATGAGACAAGTTGATACAAAGCAAAGAAGCTTATGTGCTGAAAACCTACTCTAGATGCAAAGCTATAAACTGTCAATGCCGAATGGCACAGATCAATTCAACTGAAAGACAAGTCTAATACTGAAGTGCTGTACAAGAATGGGTTAAGAAATCAGCAAAGAAGGCAGCAATTGCAAGACAAACTCAATGCAATGTGGAATGTGCAGAAACGCAGAAATGATATGGATGCAGAAATTCTGGATGCAGGGACACAAGTTCAGCAACCATTCATTGATACACTAAAACAAATGCTCAGAAATCAAGCACAAGAGTACACTGAATTGTTTTGTTCACATCAGGAATCGAAATCAGGACAACCTGAACACAAGAAAACCTGAAAACAGATGCAGAAATGGCAATTTAGACTACACTTGGATGCAAAGACAAACAATCACTGATTTGAATGCAATGGAAGTCCATTCCCTAAGCTTCACTGATACAAACTTCAGAACTACAACTGAGAATGGCAGGAAAATGAATTAACTTGCAGGCATGGGCTTAATACGCAAGGAGGAAATCTGGCACGCAAGCTGATTAGAATTGCAGAGAAGAAGCAGCATTCAGAAATTGAAGCTATTGCAGAAATACAGCAGCTGAATGCAGGAACTAAAAGTTTCAGTTGAATATGATGCAATGGTTTACCCAAATAAAACCCTTTTGATGTGCTGAAATCGTTACTGAAGAAATTCAATTGAAGAATGCAGAACAAAGTGGAGATAAAGAAATACAATTGGCACGCAAACTCAAAACTGATACACAAGAAACTAACTCACAAACTAAACTGAAATTGAGACTATTATCACTAAACACACTCACTCGCTAACTAACTGCTGAATAAAACCTAATTAAGGGCATAAAACTAATTCAGAAACTGAAACTAGGTGGCTGAATGAATCTGATACGCAGAACAGGGGAAAAACTGATACGCATGAACTAAACAGCAATTAAACTAAATTAACTTCAATTGATCACTGAATAAGATCCCTAGCTACATTTACTTGCTGAGCTAAAGCTAATTAAGCAGAAAACAAATTCGAAAATGGAAACTAAGTAGCTGATATGAAAATTCAGAACAACACAGATTCGGCAGAATGAAATTTAAGCTACAAACACAATGAAATAAGCTAATTAACTACTCCTCAATCTTCCCTAAGCTCAAGATCTTCTTGGTCGTCAATCAAGAGCCGGCTTCGAACCCCTAGGCTCAGCAAATCAGTGGAAATCCATTTCTGAAGTGGGTTCTGCCTCAAATCTGCGCTTGATGGAATTTTCCATCCGATTCACTTCATCTCGATTGGAGGAGCTGCGATGATGGTGTGGGAAACTTCTGAGCTCACCTGAGAACCCCTACAAGTGGTTCAGAAGCTGTGAAATGGCTTGTGGTCGAGAGAAAGATGATCGGACTGAGAACTGCCGGAACCCCCAAGAAATTCTCTGTTCCAGCGCAAATGAGCAGAATTCTTCAAAGAATCGATCTTCAAAGACTCAGAACTCGATCCAAGGTGGAGATTGAGTGGACGTGCCTCCTTTGATGAAGAAAAACGAGCTAAAACAGTGAAGAAATGAAGAAGATGATGAACAGCGGCGGAGACGCGACAAAGGTTAGCTGCGGGCGCGTTTCTGATTAAATAGGAATTGATGGACGACTGTGATTGATTTGCTTCAATCCAACGGCTGATCTTGGTCTGATTTGAGCCAAACTTTTATGATGATGATCTGGGGTCAGGATCTATCTTGTGGTAGCTCGGATCCTCCAGATGTGCAACGGATGGTCCAAATCAACTCTATCTGTGAATGGACGCTCTAGAGCCTTCCTTGCTTGATCCAATGGTTGATTGAGCTCTGATTGGAATGAAACCTTCAGATCTTGATCATAGAGCTTGATCAACCCTAACCCTAGCTTGGATTGCTTCAGATCGTCCCAGATGGCTCAGATCTAGCCGCTCTTGAATCGGACGGTCCGGATTAATCGTAGGCTTGATAATCCGATCCGGTTCACATCCGACGCAGGTTTGACCCAATATGCCCTAGATCCTTGAACCTGGATGCCTACAAAAATAAATCAAGAATTTAGTGGCCAATTAACTCAAATATGTGTAATTTTGCATTTAAGTCCAAAATATGAATAAGTTCTAAAACCTAGGCAATTTCACAATTTTGGCAATAAAAACATAGATCAAACAGGGATTTTAGCAACTCAAATGATCAATAAAATGGAATCTATCAATATAGTACATTGATTTGTTGTGAATTATTTGGACAAGGTTCTCTTCGCATACAAGCACCTACATTGGAGGCGGGTGCCTTCTAACTTATCTCTGTAGATATTGTCAAACTTATATGCATGGTTTCCTTTATGGATAGTAGTAGGATTTATCTTTATCTATCTTTTGATTATTCTGTTTGATATTTACTGCTTGACCCTTTTACATACTTAAAATTTATTTTTATTACAATTTCTATGCTTGATACTCTAATTCTATAGAGTACACACGTGTGCACATGTGCATAGGTGAATTTATATGTCGTATGATACTTGATATTTATTGATAACTAACATTATTGCATGCCTAGTAGCTTATTGTAGGTCATGAATTATATTTTCAGACCTGTGCATGTCAAATTGAGGTTTGCTAGATGGGTATTGTGTGTGTTAGAGTTATGCACCATCTTTGCATTATTGCATAATTGGCGATCCTTGGCTCTCTTGTGATTGAGAAGAGTTGTCAATCATATCAGAATCCACACATACTGTCACTCATGGGTTAGTGGTACTATTAGGAGGGTGTGTGCAGTTGCCCTGTCAAGGCTCCGCTCGGTCGCTCATGGGTAATGGTTCCGGCAGTGTGGTAGCAGACAGGGATCCCTCCTTATTCCTGTGATACTAGAAGATGAGAGCGGTGTGTAACGGCCCGGAAATTTTTCTTAATATTTCTTTAAAATATTAAGCATGTCTAGATAATTTTCCGAGGAACCTAGGAATATTAACACGAACATTAACCTAGGAATCCATGTTTTTCCAATTAAAATTGGGGAAATAGGCACTAATGGGCCTTATATGGGCTTTCTAGTACCATGATTATTGGTGAATTTTAGGTAAAAATTTATAGAATTATAGAGGAATTTTGATGAGGAATATTAACATAATTATGGGGGAATTTTTAGGAGATTTTTGAAATAATAGAAAAATAAAATAAAAATAAATGAAAAAAATTAGTGCATGCACCAAGGATTGAACCTTGAACCTCTTGTACAACCATGCATGCTATAACCAATTCACCTAGCAAGGGAGTGCTATGAGGAAATGAAGTGGATTATGGTTAAGGCTTAGGGGGAAATGAAGAGACACCATGACTCTTCACTTACCCTCCTTGATGAGTTATAAAGAGAGGCATGGGGGGTTACTTCTCTTCTTCCATCAAGTCACCTTTCTTCCTCCCTCCTTCCCCATTCTAGCCGAACACCCCAAGAGGGATTCTCCCTTGGAAAAAAATTCACCTAAGGCTTCATCCCCAAGATCCAAGGCTTCTACAAGGATACAAAGGCTAGGGGTGGTCAAGAGGCAGCAAGATCTCCATCCTTCTCTCAAATCTAAGGTCTATAATCAAGATCAACCAATGTAAGACTCCCTCACCTATGGTATAATAGTTCCTTTATGATTTTTAGCATGATATAAAGTTGGTTTTGGGATTTATATTGAAGAAACCATGATGTGTGACCCTATGACTTTCGGCTACTAGGATTTTTGGGTCCAAAAGGATGTTAAAAATATTACTCTTGCTTTCTAATGTTTTTCCATGATGAGTATAAGTTAAAATGAGATTTTGAGAAATTTTGGGGTACCCTAGGATCTCCTAGGGTTTCGGCCAACACCTTGAACCCATGGGTAGGGTTGGATCTAAACCTTTAAGGAGGTGTTTTGTGTATTATCATGCCATAAGGGAGATGGAGGGTGACTTATGTGAATTTTCACAAGGCTTTATGATCCTATAACTTTCGGCTAAGTAGGGGTCTAGGGCAAAAAGTTAGGACTTCCCTCAAGCAAGGGTCCTAATGGCCCTATGGTAGGGTATGGTTGGTGTTTAATGTTTGATTGGGGTTTTTATGGAATTTTTCCATGCACTCATGGACTTGAAGGGTTTCGGCCAGCCTTGTGAAGAAGGGCTAAAGGTTAGGGTTAGCCCTAATGGCTTCCCATGGTCTTGTAGGTAATGGGTGGTTGTTTCCTTACCTTATGCTATCTTACATGTTAATTGAATGATGGAACCCTTCCTTATAGGTTTCGGCCAAACAAAGTGGTTTAGGGTTGGAATGGAGTTAGGGTTTGAAGAATGATGGTTTATGCCTTATTATGAAGTATATATATATAAAGGTTCAAGCATGTGGTAGGAATTAAGTTACCTATAACCCTAACCTTAAGCACCATGTTTCATGTTTGTATGTTTATGATTGGATGCCATGCTTATTAGGGTTTAATTATGAATGTCTTGGGTTCGATACCATGCACTTGAATGGTAGGTAGTATGTTTATGGAAGTCCTACTTATGTATGCTTGGGATGAATACCATGCTTATGTATGAAATGCAAATGGTTACCTTATGTATCATGATCATGCAAACTCTATGGATTAGGATAATTGCCTATGCAAACATGTCATGTTCAATGATTATAATGCAATGTTTACCTTATATGTCATGATCATGCAAGCACTAGGAATAAGAATGATGTTTATGTAAGTAGGTCATGTTCTATGAATGAAGATGCATGTTATGTTTATAAATGAAGATGCATGTTATGTTTATGAATGAAAGTGCATGCTATGTTTATGAATAAAGATGCATGCCATGTTATGAATAACGACACGGTCGATGGTCGACGGTATGACTGTTTTGAGGACCGGTAAATGGGTCGGTAAATGGGCCGATAGACGGGCCGGGTCGTTATGCATGCCATGTCTTATGAATGGAAATGCATGCCATGTTTTATGAATGAAAATGCATGCCATGTTTTATGAATGAAAATGCATGCCATGTTTATGAATGAAGATGTATGCCATGTCTTACGAATGATGAAGCATGTAAAGTATTTTACTTTATGAATGGGCTTGTACCGGACCGAAGTATGGGTCCAAGGGATGGGCACTTTAAGAACGCCCCGGTTCTGGACTACCGACTATGCTGTCCACGGTTCTGGCACTACCGAAGTTGTGCAACAGGGATGAGCACCTTAAGAACGTCCCGGTTCTGGGATTACCGACTATGCTGTCCTTACCCTAGTAGGTCGGGGCTCGCGACCTCGTATTTACTAGGGATGCACGCTTATGATGTATGTATGTGGTACAAGCTGGGGACCCCAACAATGTGATGATTATGTTTAAGTATTTAAAAGTATGATTTTAAAAGTTAAGCATCCTTATGTATATGCATTAGACTCATGCATTCATGTTATGCATTATGTCATGATACTAATGTCTTATACTTATGTTTCATGTCAAGAAATATGCATGACAGTAAACGATTTATGCTTATGGTTATGTTAAGAAGATGTCCATATGATATAATAGAAAGCATGCCTATGTTTATGCCATACAGGTTAGTTCATGCTTTATGTTTATGTTTATGCCATGTATCAAGCATGTTAAGAATGTTTCTTTATGTTTATGTTTATGCCATGTATCAAGCATGTTAAGAATGTTTCTTTATGTTTATGTTTATGCCATGTATCAAGCATGTTAAGAATGTTTCTTTATGTTGATGTTTATGTCATGTATCATGCATGTTAAGAATGCTTATTTGTGTTTATGTCTATGCCATGTATTATGCTATGCTAAGTTGAATTATGTTCATGTTATGTCACGTATCATGCCATGTAAGTTTATTTATAGTTATGTTCAAGCATAAAGTTATGTTTATGTTTCATGTGCTTATGATTAAGTGATGAATGATTTTAGTGAGTAGGAAAGAGTCTTACTAAGCCGACGTGCTTATAGTCTTATTTCCTTATACCGCAGATCACGCAAGGGGACAATAAGGAAGCGGCAGGAGGACAAGAATGTGTGTGTGTGGTAGTGACTTGGCCACGAAAATAATATGTTTACCGGTCTTATGCCAGAACTTTATGTTTGCTACTTATGTCTTTGAATAATGACTTATGCGACTATATGACATGGTGCTAAGTATGACATGATGCTAAGTATGATATGATGCTAAGTATGAAGTTAATATGCCAAGTTCCCATGTCATTATGTTAGGAATGGTAGTAGGGCATGTATGTGTAATTCTTAAAGTTATTCCGCTGCCTTATGATGTCTACATGCCCTAAGTATGTTAACGTAACACTGCTTTATGGAAAGAAAAAAAAAGCGGGCGTTACACGGTGCTCCCCCATATAACTTGGGGTAGGAGGGTGACCTCCGCCAGCATCTTGTCACTTGGTCACTTAGGAGCAGTGATGGTAGACTACATAAAGTTGTCATAGTCTTACCCACTCGACCTCACCCATGACCGATGACGGTGGTTGACTGGTATTAGGGGTGACCATGTCATTGCATCATGTGCACGATTGCATGGATTACATTTGTTTGTGTTTGCTGCATTTGGATGACATGCACATACAAGAGGTATTTTATTGTTTGCATATAATCTGGTGACCATTCAAGTTTGTGAATTTATGACCTTCATACCCCACAGGTGGATTTGATATTGATATATATTTGCATGTAGTTTATAGGTCATGTTTTTTTATTTCCTTATGAGATTGTATCTGCTCACTTCTGTATTATTTTGTATAACCTTTTTACAGTCATACATATCTATCTATTTATATACCTGTGGAGTCTCCCTAGACTCATAATCATTTGCTTGTTTTTCCTTTTTTATGATGACACTACAAGGAAAGCCCGACAGCTAGTCCCTTTTACTTTGTAGTAGTTTCATTTCATTATGCATTTTCTTTTGGTTACAGTTAGGATATACTTTCATTTTATATATGCTTTGTGGACTTGTTGTGCATCTTATGGATTTATGTATCTGCGCATTTTTGGTATGCCCGGAGGGTATTTTGGAGTTTGGTTTTGCAGTGGTCGCGATGGTACAATTTTTATTAATTGTTATTGATATTTATTTTCTTTTATTTTCTATATTGTTGGATGAGATATGTGTGGAGACCATGGAGGTCTATTATCTATATACAAAGATTCGTATTGTCTGTCGTACAGGGGAGGTGCAGACCAATTTTTATTGGACATGTGGCTCCTCGGAGCATGATATGGCAAACAGCGGCGGTCGCGTCTAAGAGTGCCACTTTTTGTTCCATTTTAGAGAATTTCTTTCTTCTGAGGTACGGAACAATAACTGCTCGTTAGGCAGCCGTTTTGACTCACATGCTGATTCGACATTTGACACCTCCTCGCCTTAGATTTGACGGTCAAGATCGAGTAGGGGAGAAGGGTGAACTTTATATATACGGTTTGAGTTGAAGGTCGTCGCGTCTTCAGTTTTCTTGTGTCCAGCCCTCAAAGTCTTCATCTTCCTCTTCTCAGTGTTGTCGTCTACCTATCCGTCGTTGGTGATCTCATGCTTGTGTAAGCCCCTCACCTTCTTCTTCTTCCCTTTGACCTTCTTTCGACTGGTCGAACCTAGGTATATAGCACCTTGGTACGAATGCACCAGGTCCAAACTACCCAGAGTGCATATCCCTACTACCCACCTCAAGTATGGGATCTCTTCGGATTATAGGATTAGGGTTCCTAGTCTGACCAAGTGTCTTGTGCCCCTCCTCGAGGATTCTATACCTTTTTCGTGGGTCAAGTAGTGTATGGATTGAGATTTCCTATATCCCCCTTCTTTCAAGAGGTATTCTATTATTTCCAAATACCCCTACACCAAATGACCCCGAATGTCTTCACTTTTCTGAGTGAGGTGACAATTATTTTTAAATTATATGATATTCCTTTGACTCCCCTAATTTTCTATTACTTCTACCACCTGAAGTAGGCATGTCCAAGATCCTTTTACTTCATGGCCGATTGAGCTGTAAATTTGTAGATAGGTTCCCTTCATATCATATAGGGTGGAAAGACCACTTCTTCTATGTAAGACCACCTATCTCATTTGACATTCTGAGCGGGAGGATTATAGAACTCCCTACACCCCCATCACTAGACAAATACTAGAAGAGCGAAGGCTTATAGAGGGCTCGGCAGATGTTGTCCAGAATGAACCTTGATGGCCCTAGGATCATTCGTATCAAGGGCTTGCTTTACTGAGCTAGATGAAGTCCCAACATAGCTGAGCTAGAGTTTCCTTTAGGTATGTTTTTATTATTTCCCCAACCATAGATACTAACTAATATTCCCTTTTTTGGTTCTAGATGAAGTCATGTTGAATAGTTTGGTCGCAAAGCTAATAAAGTGGGACCTCACCGATCTGGGAGCTCTGCTAGCCCTAGAGGTTTCAGAGGACGCGCTAAACGGGGTGGAAGGCGATGCTGACCTTCTGCCTCCCTGAGCACCTATGGGGTCAATAGGGTACCTTCGCCTCCAACTCCTCCCCAATTGCCTTGGGAACGATCTCCTATTGTGGAGGTATTTGAAGAATAGTTACCTCCTAGTCCGATAATTGAGGTGCCAACTCGTCCTTCGGTTGAGATCTTGTTGAGGCCTTCTGGAGAGGCAGCAACCCCTTGCTCGAGCCCCCATAGGCGGCGAAAGACCTTGGCCCCCAAATATGCCTTCAAACGGGTAAGGACCACAAGCACTTTACCAGCACCGACCATAGTAGAGGCAACTGCGCCTGAGGGGGTTCTACCGATCGAGGGTCTGTCACCTCCATTATCAGTGGTCCCTGCTCCTGATCAAGAAATCCTGATTCCCAAAACTGCAGGGACAACTGCGACCGCCGACCTGCCGACCACCCAGCCGTCTATTAGCCCTCCAGCGGCCTCACCTGTTCGAAGTCACGCCGGAGCATCAGAGACCCCTTGAGTGGCTGGTTTGTCTCATCCCAGGAGCCTGCTAGAGATGCTCAAAGGCGATGAAAAGGCTGAGCGGCTGAAGAAGGATCACATCCTTGAGGAACTGTCGGATAAATGACTGCATGCTTAAGGTAAAATGTATATAGCTTGATCTTTTTACTATCTGCGAGAACTAACTTAATTATGTTAGATAGATGTGGACGGAGCACTTAGACTTATATGCTCAAGTGCCTCTGGTGGTTAAGCATGCTGAGTCCTTGGAGAAACAAGTGGTCGAGCTGGAAGCCAAGTTGTCTGATCCCACTACAACCACCAACGAGGTCCTAGCCGACACTGCTTCGGCCCGAAAGGAGGCTCGTCTACAAGCCGAGCTGGTGAACAAGTTGCGGGAAGAGCTATCTTATACTCAAGAGGCCTTGAAGAATTTGGAGGAGGAGCTCAAACAAGCCTGAGGAGGGAGAACCTGCTCTATATAGAGCGGGTGACACCCTTATCTCTAGAAAATGAGTGCCTCACTACCTGAGCTAATCAGCAGGAGGACTTTATAGCCCAGAAGGTGGCTGAGCTGGAGCCTACAACCAAACGGGTGACAGAGGCACAAGTGAAACATACACAAGCCTAGGATATGTTGATGGTCATCAAGGAACAACTACAAAATGCCTTGAAAACTCGCGACGAGGCTACCTCTAGGCATGAACAAGTAGCAACTGAACTGGAGGCCTACCGGGCTAGGGAGGATGCTCAGCATCAAGCCTTCAAGGAAGAAGTTTTGCAGTCTCAGGAGTATTACGACCTTCTGGGTGCCCAAGTAATAAATAGGTTGACCCAAGGCTTCGAGCGTCGGGGGGGGGGGGGGGGGGTCAAGCAATTCATCAAACTGAAGGTCCTTCCACCTGGTGCTGACCTAAGTTTTCTCAACCTACTTAATGTATGGGAGGAGCTGCCTAACTCCAAGAAGTAGTAGGCTCTAGCGTTTCGTAGTGTCTTGTCTGTAAGCTTTGCTTTTGCTTCCTCGCTTGTTGGTTGACTCGAACCCCAATTAGGGAGATTGAGCCACGTAAAAGGCATAACGCCATGTTAAGGGCACCTTCTCTAGTAGTTCCTGATCAGGGAGGTTATGCCACGTTTAGGGCGTGACGCCATGTTAACGGCACCTTTGCCGGTTGCTCCCGATCAGGGAGATTGAGCCACATTAAGAGTGTAACGCCATGTTAAGGCTCCCTTCGCTTAGGATAGCTTTTGATTTTGATTCTTGCCTATTTTCTCATTACAAAGAACAAAAGAACATATATATTACCAAAAAACATTGAAATAGACAGAGCACCATACTCATTGACTTCGTTATGGTCACAAGTGATTGACACTCCATGACCGATCTAGCTTTTTTCCATCCATGCCTTCTAGGTAATAGCTCCCACTGGTAAACTTTGCAGTAATCCTATAAGGGTTATTCCATTGCGGCTCGAGTTTTTCCAATATCCCCGACAAGCTTTATTCACCTCTATATGAGGTCACCAACTTGGAATGCCTGAGGAATCACCTTTTTGTTGTAAGTTTGCTTCATCCTCTATCAACAGGCCACCAGCCAAGCGACCATCTTGTCTCGAACATCCGTGACCAAGTCCAAATTGATAAGCCGACATTGATCATTATTGTCCTTGTCATAGAGTTGTTGCCGTATTGACTCTTCTCCTATCTCGATCGAGATAACGACTTCTCCTCCATAGACTAAGTGAAAAGGAGTTTGAACAGTACTGTCTTTTGGCATAGCACATTAAGCCTAGAGAATGCTAGGTAATTCCTCTACCCAGCTACCCCCAACACGGTTCAATTTAATCTTAAGTCCTCTGATGATCTCTCTATTGACTACCTCCACTTGTCCATTGCTTTGAGGATAGGCTACTGAGGTGAAAGCCTATTGGATGCCTAAATCCTCACACCATTCCTTAAGTTATCTACCTTGGAACTATCGCCTATTATCATAGACTAGCTTGTACGGAATCTTGTATCGGCAAACAATATCTCTCCCTAGAATTTTCATGACTGCTTCTTCTGTTATCCTAGCTAGGGGCTCAGCTTTAACCCATTTGGAGAAGTAATCCACTATCATTAGCGGGAATTTCTTTTGTTAAGGCTCGGTCAGGAAAGGATCTACAATATACATTCTCCACTGATTGAAGGGCCATGAGACGACAGTGGTCTTGAGGAATTCCGATGGGCGATGAGACAGGTGCTGATGTTTCTGGAAGGATTCACAACTGACCACAAACTTAGCTGTGTCTTCTTGCAAAATGGGCCAAAATAGCATGCTAATATTATTGTCCTTGCCATAGCTCTTCCTCCAATGTGGCTGCCATATATGCCTTCATGAACTTCCGTCATGACATTCTACGTCCTTCCGTCATGACATTCTACGTCCTTCGACCCAAGGCATTTTAGAAGAGGCCCAGCAAATGCTCACTTATACAATTGATCCCCGATCAACGTGAATCGAGCGACTCTCCGTTTTAACAAATGGGCTTGACCTGGGTTACTCAAGAGATCGCCTTTTGTAGAAATGTAGTGAAAGGTGTCCTCCAGTCGGACTCTGCCTCCCGATCGAGCTCTATGTCTATTTGTACCACCAATATCTCTTGGCAAACAAGCTCCTCCATCATCTAAGAGACTAATGAACTGACCATTTTGGCTTGCTTGTTTGCTTTGGTATTGTCCGCCCGAGGGATTTTCTATAGTATCGCCTCTTGAAAATTTGACTTTAGTTATTCAAATGTTTGTACATATCTCCTCATCCACTCATTACGTATTTCAAAGTCACTCTCGACCTGCTGAGTCACCCGTTGTGACTTGCTGAGCCACCCGTTGTGAATATGAGTATACAATAACTCGACTCGCCCCAACTTGCTTGGCTGCTTGTAGCCCGACTGATAAGGCTTCTATTTTGTTTCATTATTAGTGACTCGGAAGTTGAGTCGAAATGACAACTGGAGCACGTCTTCTCGGGGTGGGGGTGGGGATTAGTAATATTTCTACGGCGCTAATCCTCTAGGCAGAAGAATTGTCAACAAACACCTTCCCAATCTCCCCTTCTTAGAGGCAGTAAGGGCTTTTGCCATAAATTCGCCAAAGCTTGGGCTTTTATAGCTGATTGAGATTGATACTGAATGTCATACTCGTTTGAGCTCCATAGTCTACTTGATCAATCTCCCAGAAGCCTCCGGATTCGTCAGGATTCGCCTGAGCGGGTTATTAGTGAGGACCACAATGGGGTGAGATAAGAAATATGGTCTCAACCTTCGAGCGGTCAAGCGAGCCTTATGCTTTTGGTCCTTGGTCCTCTTTTCGCCATTCAGTTGCTACGCTACCACATGGCAATCTCTCGGCTAATATGCTGTCATATGGCAACCTTTTGATGTATCCCTTGTTTAGGTTATCCTATCTTTTAAAAGCTATGAAAGAAGGTACTTTATTCGATATTTAGACTTTTGAATGTGCGTCCTATTGAGTTGCAAAGTTAGTTTATTCGACTCTCATTTTCTCTTAGTATTCATAAATATACGTCTTCATCTTTTATATACTAAATTTTGATATGTAGGGTTCAAATTTTGCAACTAAAAAATTGACTTTAAGTACTTTATTACCTTCTTTTACGATTATCATAAAGTCAAGTGATTTTTTTTTATTAAAAGAGATTTTAATATATAAGTTAATATATATTAATATAGAGATTTTAATATATAAGTTAATATAGAGAATTGTAACATTCGTCGAATCGAATCGACTAATAAAATAAAATAAAATATTATTATTATTGGTGATAAATATAAATAAATAAATTTGGATAATATTTCAAAATTTTTTATTATTTTAAATATTTCTTTAGGATAATTTTGTTAGGTTTTAGACTAGATGTATTTAATTTATCTGAACTATTAGTAGGAGTTAATTGATTCAATTAATTAAAATTTAATTAAAAACCTAAGTTAAAAAACTAATTTTAAAAAAATAGATGATTGTTTCTCACGCACATTGCCGCCTGAACACTGCTTGCAAAGCCTTCCGAGTAGCCGCCTGCCACCTTTGGCAGGCGGCGTTCGACGGGTGGCATTCAGCGAGTACCACCATGTGCGAGCCTTTGGCTGGAACAACGACAACGGGAGGATAGGAACCTGATTACTAACCAACAATTAATCCTCATACCTCATGGTTGCAACACCTCATGTACTAGCAAACTGTTCGTTCCAAGAGAGGTATAGTGTGATAATCAAGGTGACATGTACTAGACAACTATCCATCCCGAGAGAACTATAGCTAGCGTGGGGGCAGGGCGGATACACTGACTTTGTCAGATTTTAACTCCCAGATTTCAAGATGGCAACACTCATACATTAATCATCAGTCCTAAGCACTCATACATGTTTGGTAATGTTGAGTGAGTATTTGACCTAGTAACCATGCTCCAAATAGCCAAACTTTGACAATTTTTGCACCCGAAGCCTCCTTCAAAATCTATCAATAGCAAGGATGACTCATTTTGGAGGTAGATATATGCTCACTTGGTAGAGGATTAAGTAAACTACTGAGATAGTAACATTTAGGTAATTAACCGATAATGTTATAGTGTGATAATCAATTTCTCATACAAACTGTTCGCCATCATGTCTTTCATGAGAAGACAGATTCTATAATACCTGTTCCGGAAGGAATCGGCGGCGATGACTAGTCACCGAGATTTTGCCCACGTGGAAGTCGCTGTGGAGGGGAGAAACTCTTGGCCTTGCGAGATTAACACAAGCGTTAGGGGACACGCCAGCACGGGTTCGGCAGAATCCACTCCGACGCTTAAGTCAGTGTCCGTTGAAAAGTAAAGGTAGCGAGAAGAAAATAATGTATGTAGGGTTAAGAGAGTGTAACCCCTTTACCGGAGGGGTTGGACTACCTTTTATACTGACGTCGACAGACTAGATTCTCCTCGATCGGTGCCACGTCTCCAATACTTAGGCCACGCCCCCTCTTTCGGCGGTGACTGGATATCCTTTGAAACGGTCTGCGCCGTTATCACCCGTTGTAACATTAAGGGTCGTACAGACCTTTGCTAACGGGGATGATTATCCGCACAGAAGGGGGGTCAGTACCCGAGGTCGGTCATTGCGGGGACTTCACCTCCTGAGGTGAGCTCGGGGTCTTCGGGCGCTATAACTCTCGAGGCGCTCTCGGGGCCTAACCTACCGGGGTACTCCTGAGAGAGGTCTTCGAGCTACCCTTCCCGGGTGCATCTCCTGAGGGGGGGCCCAGGGCTTGGGAAGGAAGGTCGCTTTGATCCGTCATGTCGCGCCCCGCGGCTTCTTCATCCCCCGTGTCGGGCACGGTCTATTCAACACTATCACAAGTCCCTCCCTTCAAGTTTGATCGAAGGAAGTGTGGCTAACTGATCGGACTAGTGCAAAGATGAAGAAGCTGCGGGCCTTCGCCTTCCTTCTTACTCTTGTAGTTATAAGGGGCCTTTGGATTACAATCCTTATCTCGAGTTCCGAGAAATCTCCCTTAATGGTCTCATCCTTTTCTCTTCGTCCTTTACCGCTTTGCTAGCGGCCCGTGGGACCCTTAGATATATCCAGTGAGTCTCGGGACTCTGGCTGATCTTTTGAACATGTCCCGTATCTTTGAGAACTTCGCGGCAGCCAAGTCGACACAGTTGCTCAGCGTATGCACCAAGGCCATGTGTCTCTTCACTTGTTTTGCGGTGGACTCTTCTTGATACGTGCTACGGGCTATACGAAGTGACGACGGTAAGGGATATCTGTCCCCCGAGATTGCCCGTTAATGCCATCGACGTTCCGTTCTCCCATTGCTCCGAGGGATGTGTCGTAGCCTTATAAAAGCGAGTGCAACGGCCCTCTGCAGCTTGCCATCTGAAGTTCTCCTTGCTTAGCTATCTCTTTCACCGCGGCGTCCTTTAGACGAGAGTATGTCTCCCTTTATCCTGTTGCTCCCTTCTTCTATCCCCCTGGGTTCGATGGAGAAGAAAAAGAAGTCTGCAGGTGACGCCGAGTGCTCCCTGAAAGAGTTAGGATTTCGTTCCGAGTGGTACGAGACTATCTTTTCCAAAGTGAGGTCGGAATCCCTTCAGGCTACCTACCAAAAATACAATATCCCGGTAGATTGGGAGGTAAGGGTCCCTTCCTCTGGTCAATCGCCGGTAACCACCTGTGAGAGTTTTTACACCTTCTTTTTGGGACAACTAGAACTAGGGCTTCGCTTCCCTATTCCTCCCTATTTCATGAATGTTGCACAGTACTTCCGTATCCCACTCTACCAACTGGCTCCCAACGCTTTCGCCCAAATGGGTGGGGCCCTCGTCCTCTTCAAGATTTTTGACATTCCTCTGATCCCCCGATTTTTTCATTTCTTTTTCGTCCCAGTTGGGTCTCGAGGGGCATTTAGCTTTACCGCCCGTCCTGGCCACAGGTTTCTGGGGGGCCTCCCTTCCTCGCACAAAGGATGGAAGGAGCAATTTTTCTATATTCGCCTTCTCGAGCATCCCTTCGGGCATATTCACTGGACGGAGAACCTACCTCCTATCCCAGACCTTAGCGACTTTCAACAGGACGCGGGATATCAGAAAGTCAAGGGTATCCTGGCTGGGATGGAATTCCATGGACTTCAGTTGGTGTAGTGCGAGGAGCTCCTGTATCGGGCTGAAATTACTATGAAGATTACACCACTCGACTCCAACCTTCGTAAGTTGTTTTCGTACTTGGTGCAGTTCTTGGTTAATGCTGACTGATGTTCTCTTATTTTTTATTCGGCAGGCAACATTATGTTTTCCCTCGTGATGAACAAGTTCCTGAAGTGGGACCAGGCTAACGAGCAGGCATTGGTTCCAGGCTCGGTATCTTCGACCCCCGCAGGAATCCCCCCCGAGGGTGACGAGGTGGTGGGAGAGTCGTCTGCAGGCCCAGCAGTGCCCTGGGCCCCTACCGACATCGAAGCCTCAGAGTTGCCCCCGGTCCTAGGAGGGGGGTCACTACTCCTATTACTGAGGTCCCAAGAGGAAAAGCGGCGCCTCCTTCATCAGTCGCACCTTCTGAGATCGAGGCGCTTGAAAAGAAACATCGGGAGCGTCGATCCCAAAGGGATCGCCCCTGAAGCAGTTGAAGAAAGACTTGTCTCCGACGTCTTTAGGCTCGGCTATCCCCAGGGATGTGGCTTCACGATCCTCAGGCGTTCGGGAAGGGTCTTCTTGTCCTGTCGCTGAGATGCCCACCCCTGTCGCCGACGCCCCAGCTCTCCCGGTCGACCCTCCGGCTGTTCCTCGGGGCAAAGAGGTGTCCACGCATCTGCCCCGCTTGCACTGGAAGACTCCCAAGGCAAAGAAGAAGGCGGTCGACAGTTCTTAGTCTATCCGAATAAAGGGGGTTGCTTTTGAGGCATTGCCGAGCGCTGCAAGTTCAGAAGAAAATGTCCCTGACAGCAGAGACATTCCCAGTCAGTCAGGGCCCCCTACCGAGGGAACTCTTCCTTCTTCCTCCCTACCATGGCAGGTAGCTGGGTCAGCCCGCTACTTGGGCATGCTGCATCAATCCCTACTGACAGTAAACATTTATGGTGCGCTTTTCATTTTACTTCAAAGTCTTCTTACTGATTGTCTGTATCTCCCCTGTAGGTTGCCTCTAATTGCACAACCACCAGCAGCTTGCTGTGCTGCATAGGGGTTACTGAAGACCTCCTCCGGGAGGTGGCGAATGCCAAGGCGGAAGCCGGCCGGGCTCGTGAGGCGGGACTCATGCAATTGGAGGTCAGCCGGGCCCTTCACGAGAAAAGTGAGCATTATCTGGCCGCCTTAATAGTGGCCGAGGATGCCCTACACGGATTCAAACTTCGGGAACACCTTGAATCCAAGAAGAACCAGGTGCTTGAAGGGGAGCTGCAAAAGCTATCATAGGAGCGGGATCAACTCCAGGCCCACATGGGAGAGTTGACTGATCAAGTTATCCTCCTGAAATCCGCAAAGAAAGTCTTGGAGGACCGGAATGCGGACCGAGAGTGCCTAATGGATTTGCGAGATCACAACCTAGAGCTGTCGCACTCTTATGCAGCCGATCTTCAAGATCAAGTGACCCGAGCCAAAGCCCAAGCTGTTGCTGCTACCTAGAAGCTCTAGGAGGTGCAAAAGGCTCAGGCTTACCTATCCTGAGAGGTGGCGACACTGAAGGTTGCCAAAGAGGAAGCCGAGGCCAAGATACAGCGGCAGTAAGGTGATCACACAATTCAACTATCTCGTGTCGAGGCAGAGTCCAAGGCTAAGTTTTTGGCGTCGGAGGAGTATGCCGAGGTGGTGGCCATGCAAGCATTGAAGCGCCTAAAACAGGGCTTCTATGACGCTATCCGCCAATTGGAAAAGGACCAGCTGTTGAAACCCAGTTCGGACTTGTGTGCAATAACTGTCCGGCATGTCTGGGACGACCTGCCCCCTGAGGAGAGGGATTTGTAGGACATAGGCATAGACTCCCAACCGCCTTTCACCTACTGTGTCTTCTTCTTTTTAAGCTTCTCTTTTGTGGGACAAGTGTGTGATTGTTTTATCATTGAATGTCAACATCGCTGAGCTTCTTATATTCGGAGTGATTCCATGTTCCCTTTAGAATATCGGCTCTAAGGAAAACGAGGAGGCTGTATGGATTAATAAGCCCTTGGTCGGGCGGGTATAGCTCTGAAGCCAATCCCCTAAACCGAGAGGCTGTAGAGTTTTAGCAGATCTTGGCCAGGCGTGTACCGCTTTGAGGACAAGCCTACACACCAAGGGGCTGTAGGGTTTAATCAGCTCTTGGTCGGGCGTGTACAGCTCTGAAGCCAAGCCTACACACCAAGGGGTTGTAGGGTTTAATCAGCTCTTGGTCGGGCATGTACAGCTCTGAGGCCAAGCCTACACACCAAGGGGTTGTATACACCAAGGGGTTGTAGGGTTTAATCAGCTATTGGTTGGGCGTGTACAGCTCTGAGGCCAAGCCTACACACCAAGAGGCTGTAGGGTTTAATTAGCTCTTAGCCGGGCGTGTACAGCTCCGAGGCCAAGCCTACACACCAAGGGGTTGTAGGGGTTAATCAGCTCTTGGCCGGGCGTGTACGACTCTGAGGCCAAGCCTACACACCAAGGGGTTGTAGGTTTTAATCAGCTCTTGGCCGGGCATGTACACCTCCGAGGCCAAGCCTACACACCAAGGGGCTGTAGGGTTTAACAACTCTTGGCCGGGCGTGTACAGCTCCGAGGCCAAGCCTACACACCAAGGGGTTGTAGGGATTAATCAGCTCTTGGCCGGGCGTATACAACTCTGAGGCCAAGCCTACACACCAAGGGGTTGTAGGGTTTAATCAGCTCTTGGCCAGACGTGTACAGCTCTGAGGCCAAGCCTACACACCAAGAGGTTGTAGGGTTTAATCAGCTCTTGGCCAGGCGTGTACAGCTCCGAGGCCAAGCCTACACAGCAAGGGGCTATAGGGTTTAATCAGCTCTTGGTCAGGCGTGTACAGCTCCGAGGCCAAGCCTACACACCAAGGGGCTGTAGGGTTTAATTAGCTTTGTAGGGTTTAATCAGCTCTTAGTCGGGCGTGTATAGCTCCAAGTCCAAGCCTACACACCAAGGGGTTGTAGGGTTTAATAAGCTCTTGGTCGGGCGTATATAGCTCCGAGGCCAAGCCTATACACTAAAGGGATGTAGGGTTTAATCAGCTCCTGGCGGGGCGTGTACAGCTCCGAGGGCAAACCTACACACCAAGGGGCTGTAGGGTTGAATCAGCTCTTGGTCGGGCATGTACAGCTCTGAGGCCAAGCCTACACACCAAGGGGTTGTAGGGTTTAATCAGCTCTTGGCCGGGCGTGTACAGCTCCGTGGCCAAGCCTACACACGAAGGGGTTGTAGGGTTTAATCAGCTCTTGGCCGGGCGTATATAGCTTCGAGGCCAAGCCTACACATCAAGGGGTTGTACGATTTTATCACGGATGGGGGCTCAACATTTTTCCGAATGACATGTCACTCACACATTTTATTAATTATACTGCAAGGCAGTGTGGAATTAAAAAATTCATCAAACAAATACACCGTATGGTACCTCACTGAGTGTCGTATGGGCGGAGATGGCTGGCATGCCAGTGCCTTTCCAATCTTTTACCTCTATTGTCTTCCAGGTAATAGCTACCTCCTGTGAGTTTCTTGATGACGACATATGGGTCGTCCCACTACGGGTCCAACTTCCCGGGGGCCCCTACCGACTTTATTCTCTTCCATACTCAATCACCCACTTCGAAGTTGTGGACGATCACTTGGCGATTCTAGGCTTGCTGCATCCTTCCTTGATATGCCTCCAACCTGGCCGCGGCTTTATCCCGCACCTCTGAGATAAGGTCTAGATCAATTAGTCGCTCCTGGTCGTTGTCTTCCTTGCGATAATACTGCCGTCGTCTGGACTCTTCCCCTACCTCCACCGGGATGACGACCTCTGCATCATAAAACAGCTGGAAAGGGCTCTCGCCCGTCCCTTCTTTCGGGGTAGTCCGGTAGGACCACAGGATGCTGGGGAGTTTTTCGACCCAGCTGCCCCCGACGTGGTCTAACTTTATCTTGAGCCCCCGTAGGATTTCTCGATTGACGACCTCGGCTTGTCCAATGCTTTGCGGGTATGACACTGAGGTGAAGGCCTGTTGAATGCCTAATCCTTCGCACCACTCCTTCAGCCTACGCCCAGAAAATTGCCGCCCGTTGTCGGATACCAGCTTGTGAGGGATGCCGTACCGGCAGACAATGTCTCTCCATAGGACTTTCATCACAACCCCTTCTGTATGCTTTCCAGAGGTTCGACTTCTACCCATTTGGAGTAGTCAACGAGGATCAGCAGAAATTTCTTCTGCTGGGGCCCAACGGGAAAAGGACCCACAATGTCCATTCCCCACTGGTCGAAAGGGCAGGATACTATAGAAACTCGCAAGGACCCAGTCGGACGGTGAGTTATATGTTGATGTCTCTAGCACGCTACGCACCGGGCCACAAAATTAAGCGCATCAGCCTGCAAGGTAGGCCAAAAGTATCCCGCCAATAGGATCTTTCGAGACAGAGATCTTCCTCCGATGTGACTCCCACAGATGCCCTCATGCACCTCCCTCATCACGTACCCGGTCTCCTTCGGTCGATGCATTTTAGGAGGGGTCGGGCGAAGGCTCTCCTATATAGCTGATCCCCGACCAGTGTAAACCTGGCCACCCGCCGGCGAAACAGCCGGCTCTCTTGGCGCCCACTTAGAAGGGATCCACCCCAGAGGAATGCTACGTAGGGATCCCTCCAGTCTGTTTGTCAGTCAGCTCCGGCTTCCTCTCCAATTTAGGCTACCATCGTTTCTGCCGCACTAGGCTCGTTCAGCTGCCAGGTGGATATGGAACTGGCCAACTTGGCTAACTTATTAGCCCGCACATTGTCCGACCGGGAGATCTTTTGCAGGACGACCTCTGAGAAGGTGGCTTTCAGCTGTTCATAGAGGGCTACATACTTCTGCAGCCACTCGCACCTGACTTCGAAACTACCCGCTATTTGCTGAGCCACCAATTGAGAGTCCGAATAAACCATGATCCGACAGGCTCCCATGTGCCTGGCTGCCTACAGGCCCGCTAGGATTGCCTCGTATTCGACTTCGTTGTTGGTAGCTTTGAAGTGAAGTCGAATAGACAGATGCAATGTGTCTCCCTTAGGGGAATTCAGTACCAGTCCAACCCCGCTATGCTGGCTGTTGGAGGATCCATCCACATAGACCTTCCACATACCTTCGACTTTGGCCTCTGCCTCCGGGACGGTCTCTAGCATGAAGTCGGAGAGGGCTTGCGCTTTGATGGCAGTTCGAGGCTGATACTCAATGCCGTATTCGCTTAACTCCATCGTCCATTTTATCAGCCTGCCCGACGCTTCGGTGTTAGTGAGGACTTGGGCAAGAAGGCTATTGGTGAGGACCACGATGGGATGCACTAGGAAGTACGACCGTAACCTTCAGTCCATCAGGACCAAGGCGTAGCCAGTTTTTCCATCGTGGTGTATCGCGTTTCGGCGTCTTTTAGAAGGTGTCCAAAGAAATAGATGGGGTATTGTACCCGATCTTGTTCTCGAAGGAGCGCCGATCCCACCGCTTGCTCGGCTGCTGATAAATAGACGAATAAGGTCTCCCCCTCCACAGGCATGTGCAGGGTAGGGAGGTCTGCAAGATAGGTCTTCAACTCTGCAAAGGCCTTCTCACATTGGTCATCCCACTCGAACAAGACAACTTTTCTCAGAATTTTGAAGAATGGGAGGGTCTTGTCTGCGGATTTAGAGATGAATCAGGATAACGCCGTGATCCTTCCATTCAGCCATTGTACTTCCTTGAAGTTCCGCGGGGGCGACATATCCAGAATGACCTTTACCTTTTCCGCATTGGCCTCGATCCCCCTCTCCGTCACCATGTACCCCAGGAACCTGCCACCTTTTACCCCAAACAAACACTTAGCTGAGTTTAGTTTTAACCTGTTGGCCTTCAGGGTGGCGAACGTCTCTTCAAGGTCAGCTGTCATGTCACCTCCCTTGACGGCCTTTACCAGGATGTCGTCTATGTACACCTCGATGTTCCGCCCGATCTGGTGCCTGATGACTTTGTCCATCATCCGCTGGTATGTGGCGCCCGCATTGCGTAAGCCGAAGGGCATGACATTGTAGCAGTATGTGCCATCGGCCGTCACAAAACTGACCTTCTCCTGGTCCTCGGGAGCGAGTGGGACTTGGTGGTAGCCCTGGTAAGCATCTAACATTGAGATGAACTCACACCCGGCTGTAGAGTCCACCAACCGGTCTATCCGAGGCAAGGGGTAGCAGTCTTTTGGGCAGACTTTGTTTAAGTCTCGGAAGTCAATACAGACTCGCCATTTGCCTCCGGGCTTGGGGACGAGGACCACATTGGCCAGCCATGCTGGAAATTGGACTTCTCTGATGTGTCCGGCTTTTAACAACTTCTGGACTTCATCTCGAATGACCTTATCTTGGTCAAGAGCAAAATGCCTCCGCCTCTACTTCACGGGGCGGGCTCCCGATATAACATGCAAGTGGTGCATGGCCAACGCCGGTGGAACTCCTTTAATCTCTTCCACGACCCAAGCGAAGATATCCTTATGGTTTCGCAAGCGCTCGATGAGATGACTTCTTAGTTCAGGTGCGAGGTCGAGGGCGATGCGCGTGCTTCCCCCTCCATGTTGAGGATGGATCTGTACTTCCTCACTTTCGACCTCCCTTCGTTCCTTCTTAGGTCCTTCATCTTCTCTCGGATGGGTGAGGTCTTCTGGCAAGACCTCTTGAAGATCGAAGTCCTCCCCTCTACAGACGATGGGTTGTTCCTCCAACCCTGCCATCGGTGCTCCTTCAGGTGCTTTGCTAGTTTCCCACAGACAGCGCCAAATTTGTTCCGGAAGGAATCGGCGGCGATGACCGGTCACCGAGGTTTTGCCCACGTGGAAGTTGCTGTGGAGGGGAGAAACTCTTGGCCCTGCGAGATTAACACGAGCATTAGGCGACCCGTCGACAGGGGTCCGACGGAGTCCACTCCGACGCTCAAGTCAGTGTCCGTCGAAAAGTAAAGGTAGCGAGGTGAAAGGAATGTATGTAGGGTTGATAGAGCGTAATCCCTTTACCGGAGGGGTTGGACTACCTTTTATATTGACGTCGACAGACTAGACGTGCCTCCTCGATCAGTGCCAGTCTCCGATACTTAAACCACGCCCCCCTCTTTCGGCAGTGACTGGATATCCTTTGAAACGGGCTGCGCCATTATCACTCGTTGCGACATTAAGGGTCGTGCAGACCTTTTCTAACGAGGATGATTATCCGCACCGAGACGGGGGTAAGTACCCGAGGTCGGTCACTGCGGAGACTCCACCTCCCGAGGTTAGCTCGGGGTCTTCGGGCGCTATAACTCCCGAGGCGCTCTCGGGGCCTAACCTCCCAGGGTGCTCCTGAGAGAGGTCTTCGGGCTACCCTTCCCGGGCGCGTCTCCTGAGGGGGGTCCCGAGGCCCGGGAAGAAAGGTCGCTTCGATCCGTCATGTCGCGCCCCGCGGCTTCTTCATCCCCCGTGCCGGGCACGAACTATTCAACCCTATCAATACCTTTTGAACCATTTAGAGGGGAGTATTGTGGGTTGAGGACCAAATCACCACCAATAGAACAAGATTCGATCAATTATGAGCACACCAACTGGAGGGATGTAAATTTAAAGAACAAGGACCAAAACTACATCAAAGTAGCTAGAGATACCCGAATAATTTTTTCTTCCATTGAATATCAATTATTTGCCCCCCTTTTGTTTTTCTCCGGCATCATAATTATGAACTCTCATGTTAGAATCCAGAATCCATAAAGAATAGGTCTGGACAAGATTTCAAGCCGTAATCTTATAGTGCATGTTTGTGATCTTTGACTGAAAAGTATTTGGGAGAGAAGAAGAGGTTTGTTCCAAGAGAATTAGAAGCTTGTTTGGAAGATCTCTCTTTCAGCAGATGTTCTGTTTAATTATACTCGATTTGACCGATAAACTTGATTAGGAGGGGATGATGATATAGCACAAAAGGACTGTAAATATGTCATTAGGGATCTCAGAATGCATGCTAGCCGTAATCACAGTGCTAATCATTTCTTATTAGTATGACATTACGCAGCCAATTGCAAAGTATTCCAACAGAGAATAATGCTCTGTTTCCTAAAGGATGATGGATGGTGAAAGACAAGGAATCTCGTCCTAAAATATTATCACTAGCAGAGAGCAATAGAAAACAAAAAATTTGGGAAGAAATGTAGAAGAAATGTGAGCAAAAGAAAGGGTAGGAACATGAAATTTTAATCTAACGAATTATTCTACAATCATACAGCTGAATAGACGAGAATAATTCTAAACAGGATCTTATCAAATGAATTTATAACATTTTAATATAGTGAAATAAAAAGCAATGAAAACGATAAATAAAACCTGAATCGATGTTCATTATCAGTGCCTCGGTATTGCTGGACAATCTGGAAAAGGAAGAAGCAAACTAGAAGCAACGAAACTTGATCATCTGTAGGATGGGCAGACAGGAGAATCGTACGCGATAATAATCATACAAGGATGAAGGACCACAACCCCTCTCTCTCTCTCTATATATAATCTTAGAATTTAGTGTCGTTATTAGTCATCAATAATAATGTAAAAACCAGTTAATAGATTTCTACACGCATAATATCCACATTCAATAATCTAATCCATTAGATCACTGTTTTTTTTTGGATTTGCCCATAATAATAAGTTTGTGTTGTGAATTTAACATGTAAGCCCACCTAACAGAGAAACAAAATCCAACACAATAATATATGACCTTGTGATCAATGCGCCGGTCAGATAGATGCAACTTAATTATGACCGTGACTTGTGACTGTCATAATCCGATACATTGCCTGCAACCAAATTCACGGCCTGGTCGTGAGCTAGATTGTGGCCAAGATTCGTAGCTTGGCCACAATGTTAGTTTACATAATCATTATATTTACTTATGAATGTATCTTGAAATCTATTTATTTTACATACCTGAGTTTGATGAAGAATTGTAATATAATTATTTTGTATATATGATTTTTCTCTTGTTCCTTTCTTTATGAAAGCATACAATGTATACACACATGATGAAATATGATATGCTTTCTCTTTTATAGGTCAAGAGAGGATCAATATATGTGTAACTTCTTTTTATTATGTATCCATCATGCATCGGTTGCATATATTTATTATTATTTACATCCGTTACCAATAATAATAAGTATATATGTACAGATGAGTTATATTTGATTAGTAATTTCAATTATCATGAAGTTATTTGATTTTTAATTTTTTTTCTTTCTTTTAATTTTAAGGTCAATCATTTAGTAGATAATAATAATTATCTAATATTCTCCCACTTAACCTTAAAATTGAAAAAAAAAATTAAAACTCAAAACATAAGTATTATGCATTATAACTTTAAGCATACTCATCCTCTTATAATATCATAATCACCTTAATATAATAGGATACTAAATGTGAATCATAGCGATTGTATATTATATAACATACTTCTTTCTATATATCACAAACATCAATATCCTATTGTACTAGGCCTATAAATAAACATATAATTTCATATTGATTCACAATAATGCTTCTTGGCACTTCATGTTATAACATAGTAATGCGCACATCATTGCTAGAAACTATATGTCAGAAACACATAAGTGAGCTTACAATGTCAACTTAATAAATCATTCAAAGTACAACCAAGACCCATTCGATGTACATGTTTCTTAAATATTTTTCGTTGTAAACATTTAGTTAACAGATCTGCAATCATGAGATCCGTTCTAATATAATCAATAAACACTCTTTGTTTCTAAACTTCTTTAACGATAAAATATTTTAATTTCATATGCTTGACACCTCTTGAGTATTTATCATTTTTTGAGAAGAATATTGCTGCAGAATTAGCATAATAAATTTTCAGCGACTTGACAATAGTGTTGACAATTCTAAGTCCTAAAATAAAATTTCACAACCATAATGCATGGATTATAGCTTCAAAACATGACACAAACTCTGCTTTCATTATGGATAAGGCAATGACAGATTGTTAGACACTTTTCCATGATACTTCTCCTCCTCTAAGAAAAAACAAATAACCAAAAGTAGACTTTCTACTGTCGATGCATCCGACAAAATCTGAATCTGAGTTACGAATCACTTCCAAGTGATGAGTTTTTCTGTACATGAGCATGTAATTCTTGGTGCCGTGAAGATACCTTAAAATTTTCTTAGCAGCTTTCTAATGATCAATTTCGGGGTTACTTTGATATTTGCCAAGCATTCCAACCGCAAAACTAATATCTGATCTTGTACAGATTTCTACCTATATTAAACTTCCTACAATAGAAGCATATGGAATTGAATCCATTTGTTTTCACTCTATATCATTCTTTGGACATTGCATAAGACTAAATTTGTCCACTTTTTGAATTGGAGAAATTCCAGCTGAATATTTTTCCATATTAAATCTCTGTAGAATTCTTTCAATATAAGCATTTTGAGACAATCCTAATAGTTCTTGTAATCTATCACGAAATATTTCAATTTCAATCACACAGGATGCCTCACCCATTTCTTTCATTTTAAAATTTTTACAAAAAAAAATCTTTTGTCTTATGCAATATGTTCAAATCATTAGTAGCAAACAAAATATCATCAACATATAGAACTAAAAATATAATTTTGCTCCCACTGATCTTTTGATATATGCAATGATCAATAGTATTCTTTTCAAAATCAAAAGATGTGATGGTATTATTAAACTTAATATACCATTGTCTGAAAGCTTGTTTAAGTCCATATATTGATTTCTTAAGTTTACACACTAGATGACCTTTTCATTCAATTGTGAAACCTTCAGGTTGGTCCATAGATACTTCTTCCTCAAGATTTTCATTCAAAAATGTTGTTTTCACATTCATTTGATGTAGCTCTAAATCATAATGAGCCACCAGTGTCATGATAATACGTAAAGAGTCTTTCTTTGAGACAGGTGAAAATATCTCTTTATAATCAATGTCATCTTGTTGAGTGTATCTTTTAGCAACAAGTCTACTTTTATATCGTTCAATATTACCATTCAAGTCACGCTTGGTCTTAAGGACCCATTTGCATCCAACTCGTTTGGAACCTTCTGGCAATTCAACGATATCCCAAACATTATTTTCATACATGGATTGCAACTCTTCTTTCATTGCTTTAATCCATTTATCTGACTCTAAACTGTATATGACTTGTGAAAAATGAATCTGGATCTTCATAAATTCCATAATCTAATTCTTACAAATAAGTTTCATAATCTTTTGAAATATCACTTTTTCTTATTCTTTGAGATCTTCTCAATGCTATTTCTTGCGACTTATTTGCATCAAATCTTTGTGAGTTAGTTTCTTCAAGGGATATTTCATCATGTTGTTCAGGATTGATAACTGGGACAACTTTTGAAACAATACTGGATGAAGGAATACTTTTAGATAAAGGAATATTTACTTTAACTTCCTTCATATCCACATTTTGTTGTTCGTTGCTCCCACTAACTTCACCATTCTCATGGAATTTTGCATTACCAGATCTATTGTCATGCCCCAGAGGCACATACTTGCTCGAAAATCGGGCAGCATCTCCCCTGTACGGCGGACAATATGGGGCAATTATACATAACACACTCATCATAAAAGATGGCTCAGCCATCATAATAGAAAATAAAACATCACCACGCAGTTTATATTAACATAAAAGATAACGGGTGGCTCAGCCACCATAAACATATAAGGACTACAATCCAAAGAAAATACAAAATCTCTGATAACGAGAAAACCCGATAATGAATAAAATGTAACTTCAAGTACTAAAAACAGACAACTAAACCAAATACGAAAAGCAACTCAACTCTGGGGACTGGCGACTGGATCTTCTCCTGGCTCCAAGAAATACGACTACCTGCTATCTGAAACAACAAAGAAGAAAGCAGGGGTGGTGAGTCCGGGCGGACTCTGCGGGTATATGAGTAGACAATAAGCATGGCATAATACAAGATAACCAAGTAGAGAATCCAATAGGATACAGTCCATAAGGAAATATAGAAACCTAATCATGAATACTCCATAAAAACCCGATTCATCCGATCCATGAATACTGCAGGAGCATTGGTAAGCCCAAATGACATTACCAAAAACTCGTAATGTCCGTACCGGGTGCGGAAAGATGTCTTCTGGATATCTGAATCCCTAACCCTCAACTGATGATATCCGGACCGTAAATCAATTTTAGAATACACTAAGGTATCCTTCAACTGATCAAACAAATCTTCAATACGAAGTAGGGGATACTTGTTCTTGATGGTCACGGCATTCAACTGCCTGTAGTCGATGCACAACCTCATAGAACCATCCTTCTTCTTGACAAAAAAACTGGTGAACCCCATGGAGATACACTAGGACGAATGAATCCCCTGTCAAGCAACTCTTGAAGTTGGACCTTTAGCTCGTCCAACTCCTTAGGCGCCATACGATACGGAGCCTTTGATGCCGGCGTAGTTCCCGGAATCAACTCAATCACAAACTCAACTTACCTTCTGGGAGGCAAACCAGGTAGCTCCTCTGGAAATACGTCTGGAAACTCTTGGACCACTGGAACATCCGAGAGTTGAGGGCTACTGCTACCATCAGTGCTGATCAATGATAATAGAAAACCCTGACATCCATGTGATATAAGCTTCTGGGCTTTACATGCCGAGATGATTCAGCATCAGTTGTATGGTGATAAGAACAAAGGAAAGCAGACAACTCAGGTTTCAGCTGCGACACAGAGACAGCAGACAACATAACATATATAAATCGACATGGTATAAAGTCCGAATAACGACTAAGCAGGTATAGAACAACTCAACAACAGTTATCAGGATATACATGCATGTCAAACATGTGCAACAATCATAGCTCATATAAGTGCATCAAACACAAGCAAATGCATAAAAGAAATACGTATGCACATGATGCAATGACATGTGTCACCCCTGACGCCAGTCAAGTCGTCAACACATCCCATCTGTGTGACCAAGTGGGTAGGGTTGTGACAACTGTACCACTTCAACAACAAATACCACAAAGGTGTGGTTGAGTGGACAGGATGCTGGGGAGCCTACACTCCAAACCTCGGTACATCGGGGGAGTTACTACAGCTACAATATCCCTTGAAAAACAACAGTGAGGGTGAGCCACCAACAGCTCATCCCTCTAAAAACAACGGTGAGGGTGTCACTGTTTGGCATAACAGGACAGGTGCTCGCACTCTAATATCTACCACGACAACAAGTGGTTGAGTGAATCGAGCAACAATATGACTAACGACGACTTAACCAAATGTAAGCCCAACAGTCGTTAGTATGCAACGTGCTAGTATGGTGCATGCTATACGATGCACAAACAACCGGAGAAACAACGATGCAATAAAATCCAACGAATACACGATGCATCAATATAATCAACCAGAAATCAAAACCAACGATTATGCACCTACACTATTGGGTAGGGTATTTTTAATGCCAAAATAAACCTATCTGTGTGTAATGGACTTCTAAGTACTCGCGTACAAGCGACACTTTACAGAATAGAAAACCAATAGAGGACTGTACAGATACGAATTTGGGAACACTCGAAGATCAACGAAGAATAAGTCTCAACGGCGATGTTTTAAATAACGACAAAGAACAAGGTCAAGCAACCTATCAGACATAATATGGCCATGCTTTTAAGGTAAAGAAAACTATTCGAGTACAAAGGAGAAGTACCTGCCTTATAATTGTAGAATGTATACGAACAGAACCTCCCACGATCAACTGAACGAGTCCGAAAATCAAGGTCCTGTATCAATGATAAAGTTTAGCTATTTATAACATCATTAAATAGCTAATTAACCAATAGAAATGATTAGAGGAGTTAACCCTAATTTAGCCAATAAGGTTATACTGATCATATCACCCTTTATACCACAGCTAAATCACATTATCTATATCATTATAGTACTAACACTAGCACAGCAATTACACTATAAATTAACTGCTCAGTGAACGCACAATACACAACAACTATTATAGCCTGAATCTGTAGTTACCAAAACTATAATGCTTACGCATAAAACTCACTTCAATAAGGTATACAAATTTGAATTGTTCTCCTTAAACTGATTGAGAGCACTAATTAATTCACCCAAATGATTCAACACTTCATTCACTACTTAACCCATGACTAATCCAAATTTCAATTCGATTAACCCACAACAACCAAACAGAGCCCAAGCCTTGAGGTGCTCACGGCATGAATCACATTATAATGTCAAAAAAAATCCTTGCTAACAGCAATTCACCTCTTACACCTTGAAATGGATTACATGTTAATTCTTCCACCCAAGCCATGGCAACAAACTAAGGAGAACAACACGAATCCAAAATTCCAAAACACAGGCATACAAAACACCCAAAAATTTATTGAACACAGCAGTGAAGAGAAATACAAGACGGATCCAAGGAAGTCATGGATTACCCCTTTGTGCTGGTGGCAGGGAATAAACGCAGCAGTGAAGAGAACGATCACCGACGACTAGGGCTTCGCACGAGGGCTCGGTGCTTTGCTTGTGTGCGCCGGAGAAGAAGGAGAAGGACAGAAGCGCAGCGGTGGCGTCGCTGGTCGCGGCGCGTGCGGGCTGCGGCTACGGAGTCGGCGGCTTCGGTTCGCTGTTGTGTCGGCGTCGAAGCAGAGAGGAGAATCGGGCGAAGAGGAAACTGATCGGGTGGGGGGAAGTTAGGGCTTTGTATGGTTTTTTATATTTGTTTTGTCATTTTGCAATTAAACCCAACAAATTTGGAAAATTGCAACTAGGCCCCTAACTTTAAAATTTCACCTTTTCAGCTTGAAAAATTCGGTATTTAACATCTATTATCCTTGGATTATGGTTAAGACAATAAAATATGTACCCTTTAGATTTCTCTGGGTAACCAATAATGTACTCACTAACTGTTCAAAAATCTATCTTTCATTTATGTGGATTATAAATTCTTGCTTCTGCTGGACCACCCCAAACATTCAAGTGTCTCAAACTAGGTTTCCTATTTGTCCATAACTCAAAAGGAGTCTTTGGAACTGCTTTAGTAGGAACCCTATTAAGTACATTGATGTTTTAAAAGTATACATCCACAATGATTTGGGTAGACCTGACCTCGGGTCGGGTCCAGCCCAGACTCGACCCGGGTCAATGGGCCGGGTGGCCCGTTGACCAGGTTCGCGCAGCCAAAAATCGCGACACTGAACCGCCGGTTCAGTGCCGTTGGAAAGGTTTTGTAATTTTTTTTTGACGGTTGAGATCATTTGACCATTTTTTGATCAATGGCTATGATTTAGTGACCATTATGATCCAAACCCTATAAATAGGGAGCTCATTTCATCATTTTCACAAACAACACAACTTCCCTTCTCATAATCTCTCATTCTCAAATCTCAAATCTCAACTTCTTTCCGCGTTCTTCATTTTTCGACGATAATGGAAGGAGGTCACGGAGCTTCATTATCTCGATCTCGGAGGGGAAAAGAAATAGCGTATGAGGATCCCAACCTTCAAATTCAATCCACCGATGATGAGACCGAGGCTCAACCCCAACGCCCTCCGATCCCCGAAATGCAAGGAAGTACCGATGCGATTACTTCTAAGGTTCAGGAAAATCCTTCTTTAAAATCGTCTATTTTCACTAAAAATTTTGAGAAGGTCAGACCTCCGTCGGGAGAATTGCGTGCAAAATTCAAGCATTGCAATGCTTCTTACAAATTCCAAGCCGGTGGTGGCTATGGGTCGTTGAAAAGACATGTAGAAACGAAGCACCCGACGGAATATGAGCTTGACCGCGCTCAAACACAATTATCTAGATTTTCTAGTTGTAGTAGTACTGATTCTCGTTTATTTTATATTCGGATAATAAATTAAGAGAATCATTAACTAAATTTGTTTCCATAGAACATCTTTCATTTAGTTTTGGATCTAAATGCACATTTGAAGATTTTTTGCTACACTTACTCGTACAATTAAAAGATTAGTAAAACAAGGAAAAAAGAATTTAATTGATGAATTTAGTAAATTAAATAATAAAGTTTCTTTATGTTTCATATTTGGAGTGATCATTGACAAACTCATTCTTATATGGGTGTAACATACCATTGGATTGATAACTCTTGGATGCTCAAAAAAGATAGTTAGCTTATAGAGTTTTTGATGAATCACATATTGCTCATAACATTGCACAATTATTACACTTAATTTTAGAAGAATATGGATTGACCCATCAAATATTTTCAATATCATTAGACAATGCTAGTTCTAATACCGGTTCAATAGATGAACTAAAATTTATTTGTCAACCTGTTATTGGTGGTTTATTTTTTTATATTCGTTGTGTATGCCATGTTTTAAATTTATGTGTTCAAGATGGATTAAAACTTTTACAAAATTATATTCAACCAATTAGAACCGCAATTTCATACTTATGGTCTTATCCATCTATGATGAAACAATGGGGTAGATTTTGTAAAGCTAATAGAATGCGACCTAAAAAATTTCCACGTGATGTTCCAACACGTTGGAATTCAACATATCAATTATTACAAGATTCTTTTCAATATAAAGATTTATTATGTTTATTTTTTGCACAAAATAGTAATACTAATATATATTTATTTTCACAACAATGGAATATTTGTAGTAATATTTGTGAAAATTTAAAAGTTTTTAACGATACAACTGAACAACTTTCCGGTGTTTATTATCGCATTGCTCATTTAATTTTAGTGAATTTTTGTAGTATAGTATTAATATTAAGTGAACATGTAAATAATGAAGCTTTAACTTTATATATATTAGCTATGAAAACTAAATGGGAAAAATATTTTTATTTTATTCCTAAAATTTCTTTAATTGCATTTGCTTTAGATCCTAGATTTAAATTAGAAGTTTTACAAGAAATGTTAACTTTATATTATGACACTTTAATTTCTATTAAAGATTCTTCCTCTCCGGATCCAGCTAACATTATATATAATATTAGAAATTATTTATATGATCTTTATAATCAATATTATGTTAAATATGGAACACAAACTAATATTTCTGAAACACAACAACCTACTACTACTAATTTAAAACTTAAAAAAGCACAACTTTTATTAAAAGAATGGACGAAACGTCCACGAGGATCCTCAAGTTCCACACAGGAACTTGAGAATTATTTTACGACTTCTTTTGATTTTAATGAAACAGATAGCGAAGACTTCGATATCTTGAAGTGGTGGTCACAGAAGACTCAAAGTTTTCCCGTTCTCTCCGTGATCAAAAAAGAAATTTTAGCTTCTCCAGTGTCAACTATTGTTGTGGAGCAGACGTTCAGTGCCGGCGGCAACATATTAGATGAACGACGATCAACTATGTCTCCCGACTCATTGGAAGCTCAAGCATTACTTGATGATTGGACCAGAGCCGAGAAACGAATCCAAGGAATGCAACTTTCAGAAGACGAAGTCGAAGAATTTGATACCGAAGGAACAAATACAACGGGAACGGGAGAAAATGGAAATGAGTGAGAAAGGGTAAAAATGTAAATAATGTAAAAGGGTAAAAATGTAAAAGAACTACGTGGGCTTTGATTCCCCTACACCCTAAGGGGATACGTAGGCAACTTATATAAGTGCAAGCCCTTTTTTTAATAAAATTTATTTTTTTAATTTAATTTTAATTTTTTTAATATAATAATCTTGAACCGTGGCGAACTGTGAACCGAACCATGAACTGGCAGTTCCGAACCATGAACCGTAACCGGCTTGGGCGGTTAAGGTTAAGGGTCGACCTCCCACGAACCGTCGAACCGTCGGTTCCGAACCATGGTCGGGTCTAGATTTGGGTAATGATGAATTACTTATCATACTTCTAACCATATCCATTAATGTGCGGTTACGCCTTTCTGCCACATTATTTTGTTGATGTATGTATGACATAGTATATTGTGCACATATGCCATGTTTTTCAAGAAGTTTTACAAATGGACCTAGATGTTATCTTGTTTCATCATACCTCCCATAGTATTCACCTTCTCTATCGAACCTTATAATTTTCACTTTCTTGTTTAATTGTCTTTCAACCTCATTAATGTAGATTTCAAAAGCATCTACAGCTTGAGTTTTTTCTTTAAGCAAATAAATATATCCATAACGTAAAAAATCAACGATAAAAGTGATAAAATACTTTTCTGTACCAAAAGATGAAGTATCAAAAGGTCCACATACATCAATGTGTATTATTTCAAAAAGCTAAGTGCTTCTTGTGGCTCCTTTCTTATTATGTCTAGTTTGTTTTCCCTTAATATAATTCACACATGAGCCAAGATTAGTAAAATCTAATTTTAATAGAATTTCATTCTTTACCAATCTTTCTAATCTTTCTTTGGATATATGACCCAAACGCTTATGCCACAAGAAAGTGAAACTTTCACTAAACATATTTCACTTAATTCCAATATTTTAATGCACAATAAGGATTCAACAAATTTATTTTCAAGTTTTAATTTATATAAACCATCATTAAGAATTCCATAACCAATAAATCTTGAATTCTTATACAAATTAAACAAGATTTTCCAAAATTAAAATCAAAACCACAACATCAAGTTTTGAAAGAGAAATAAGATTCCTTCAAATTGAAGGTATATAAAGAGTCTGTAATAGGTCTAAATGATAACTATTATCTAAGACCAAACGATAAGTCCCTATGCCTTCGATCAGAGCCTTCATATGATTTCCTATATATAGGAAATTCTTAATTCGGTTTGTGGTTTGGATTGTAAGGAATCCCTGCATTATATTGGATACATGAGTAGTAGCACCAAAATCAAGCCACCAAATATTATGAGGAACATCAATCAAGTTTGATTCGAAATAAACATAAGTTTTTAATAAACCTTTCTTTTCAAACCAAGCCTTGCATTTAGGATAATCTTTCTGATAATGTCCTTTCTTACAGAAATGACACTTATCATTATTGTGTTCCTTCTTACCAGCCTGAGGAGCTTTAATAGATCTTCTTTTTTTTTTTTTGAAACTTTTGGTTTTTGGTTTTAGTGCTTTACTAGCTCCTTGAATAGTGAAGTTGATGGCATAACTTCCGAAATTCTTAAGTCTATTTTTCTCTTGAATGAGTTTGCTTATCAATTCATTAACATTCCACTTTTCCTTAATAGTGTTATAGTTAATTTATAAAGCACCATATTCATGAGGCAATGAGTTCAGAATAAACTAAACCAAGGAGTCATCCACAGTCATTCCTAAAGTTTTTAATCTTGCTGCAATATTAGTCATCTCACTGGTATGCTCTTGAATACTACACGATCCATCAAACTTTATAGTTGTGAGTTGTGCCATTAATGTACCAGCGAGTGACTTATCAGCAGAACGAAAACGTTCTTCCATAGACATTAAATATTCCTTTGCATTTTCTGTTTGTGGAATGGTTCTCTTAGTGTTGTTTGCGATAGTCATTCGCATAAACGTAAGACTTAATCTATTAGACCATTCCCATGTATTATATTTGAACTTCTCTTCCTCACTGTTTGAATCAGTAATTACAGAGGGCTTTTCCTTTAGTAGTGCCAAGTCAAGATCCAATACACCTTCAGATAAAATATTAACAGAAGAATTTGCTTTTCCTTGAGTGGTCATTATCCTATTAGGTAGACTTATTTGTAACTTATATATGTAAATACAATCTGAGCATTTAAAGTGATCAAATTTATATTTATTGAGTTTCAGATAATTAGATGCGGCTTCAATGTATTGAACCTTTTAGGCCAATTTGACATTATCTATGGGCTGATAGTAGATTAGATTTCTATATAAAGGGAAGGTCCCAAAAGGTTTGGGTATCATCCTGACTTAGTTTCTTGTTCCCCATTGACAAAAACATTACAACGTTGTTAACCCTAAACCCCTTGAAAGATCCTCCTTCATCTATCTGCTATATCTTCTTACACAGGGATCAAACCGACAACGCTACGACAAGGACGATGGTTCTTCAATCAGGTTCCTTGTATTTCGGTCTATATTTTATTCTTGTTATGTAATGATTCGATGAAATAATAGATCCATGCTCATATACCTTGTGTTTTCTCTTTTGAATTCTTATTCATTCCTAGAATTCATGTGATTAGGAGAAAACCCAATTTCTATCGATTGATATCAGAGTCTTGGCTTTGTTTCATCGTTTTTATGGCAATAAAATTTAAGTTTTTCGTCGATTTATTATTTGAATGTTAGATCAATTTTTTCTAGCAATATACAATTTTAATCATCGAAAATTATGTAAGAGAAAAAAAATTCTACGATAGATTTGTTTTCCAAAAGTTTGTATATTTCTGTAAAGAACATGAAAACGACGAAAAAATCATCGTATTTAACCTAATTTTTAGGTTAAATCACGATGATTCAATCGATTGACTTGGTCAACTAATCGATTATCGAATCTAATTTTACGATCAGATTTAATTACAATTAATTGTCTAAATAGACCAATCATTTGCTCATGGTTAATTGAGTCTATGCGGTGCATTCATCATCTGATTTATTAAATCGCAGAAAGCTAATAAAATCTTTTAATGGCTTTAGCGCATGCACTATCCTCATGGTTAATTGAGTCTACGGTGCATCCATCATCTATACTTTTACACCAGATGGATTGATTGTTTAAAGTTTCAATAATCGATTATCAATACGAAACAATCGATGAAGATTTTTGGATAAATTAAGGTAATCAATTGTTGAGAATTAATTGATTGTCATGAAATCTCAATCAATTAGTGAGTTAAATATTGAATACAGAAAGTTTTGTAATGGTTCCGGAAGCGAACGATGAGAATGACGAGTCACCAAATCGTAGCCTATGGAGACAATGACGGGGAGCAGATGTCGACGCCTACGAGATTAACACGAGCGTAAAGGGGATGCATCGGAAGATGTTCCGGTGGAACTCTCTCTGACGCTCAAGTCAACACTTTATCTTCTCAGGAGAACAACGAGGAATCAAAGTGCTATAGTTCTGGAAAGCTTACCTCCTTTTACCTGAGTGCCGAGACGTCTTATATACCCGATGTCTTCCTCGCACGTCTCCCCACGTCCTCCTCCATGTTCCTTAATCTCGGTTACTTGATAGCTATTCACTTTTGGTAATGACCACTGTGATTATTAAGACCTTAATTACCATGTGTTGCGAACAATAATTACCTAATGCTTTCCTGTTCTGGAAGGAGGAGTGGGTGCTTGAAGGTTGGCTTTCTTATCCCTACGTTGATCTTTGGGTTTCACTCTCCCGAGTCAGTCTCGGAGTCTTATCTCCTGAGCTGACCTCGGGGTTTTCTTCAGTTTTCCCGAGGTAGTCTCGGGAGCCCGATCCCTGGTCTGACCTCGGGGCACTGGTTCGGTGGGCCCTGCCACGTAGCTTCCCCATGCCACGTGTCCACCCCGGATTGCTTATCCCTATCATAAGTCCCCCGTTCAAGTCTAATCGAAGGAAGTGTGATTGACTGATTAGGCTGGTGACACGATGAAGGAGATCGAAGTATCTGCGGGGCCCATATTACCGTTCCTTCTCTTTTGACTACTTGTCGGGTCTTAGGAATTGAAACATTCGTCCCTTGGCCCAAGGTAGTCTTTTGAGTTAATCCAAGGTTCCTTGCGAGTTCTAAGGTCCGGTAATGATAGCTGCCTATCACCCATTAAGAGCGCATGGGGTATCTTAAACGCGAAAGAGCGTTCCATCGAATAGAATACTACCATGTGGTAGGGTCTTTTTTACGTGATTTCCCTCTAATACACTTAGTAGGGCCATACTAACCGACGACCATAATTAACGGCGATGCCTCGAGATTGGCAGTTATCACCATTCACGTGTCATACCTCTATTCTTCGCACGAGAGCGGCTCCTTCCCTATAAAAAGGGAAGGCGAAAGCGGTCTTCCGTCTTCTTGCACCGCCGACTATCAGAGCTTGCACATCCCGTTTCTGCCTACTAGAGTCTTCTTTCACTAGGGCTTCTTCTTCCTGCGTAAATCCCATTCACCTTCTATCTTCTTCTCCTTCTTTCATCCGAGGTCATGGGCAAGGAGGGAAAGGGAAGAAAGGGAAAGAAAGACCAGGGTAGAAAGGAGAAGTCGGAAGGGGAAATGGCTTATCGTCCGGAGTGGTGTGAAGTCACTTCGTCTAAGGTTAAGTTCACCACCCTGAGAGCCGCCTGCGAGGCCTACGACATTCCAGCGGAGTTAGAGGTTAAGGTTCCTAGTATCGACCAGTCCACCGTAGAACCCCCATAGGATTTTACACTTTCTTCTTAGGACAAGTGGAGTTCGGCGTACATTTTCCAATCCCTCCATTCTTCATGGCCGTCTTCAAATATTTCGATGTGCCCTTGCACCAGATGGGCCCAAACGCCTTTGCCCAGATGGGCGGGGTACTCATCCTTTTCAAACTATTTAATATACCCTTGACCCCTCGTTCTTTCCACTACTTTTTCCTTCTGAACTTAGTGTCTAGGGGAGCCATTAGCTTCACCGCACGTCTCAGCCACAAGTTCATTAGTAGTCTCCCTTCCTCCTATATGGGGTGGAAGGAACTCTTCTTCTTTATTTAACTTGCTGAGTGCCCGTTCTGTCCGACACGCTAGCGCGAAGATTTACCTTCGCCTCTGGACCTGGGCGATTTCCAGCAAGATCAGGGGTATTAACGGGCCAGAAGCATTTTGGCCGGGATGGAGTTTCATGCCCCAATCTAGTTCTATGCGAAGAGCTCCTGTATCGGGCGGGGATGAACCCCAAAGTCACTCGTCTTAGCCCTGACCTCAGTAAGTGCGCTGTTTCATTAAACGTTTATCTATGCTAACTGACATTCTATTGTTTGTGTTGCTGAGAACATTATACTCTCCCGGGCCACGAGCAAGCTTCTCAAGTGGGAGCTTGCAGATGAACAGGCTTTGACACCTCCTCCAGCTTCCCTACCTTTCGCAACCGAGCCTTCCGAGGGCTCCGAGCAGACCCAAATGTTGATGCAGTCTGACCTGATTATTGTTTTGGTGTTGACACCGATTTAAGTTTGGTTGAGTGAGATCGGAAACCCTGGTGAGTGAAGCCGAACCCGATTTAAGTTTGGTTGAGTGAGATCAGAAACCCTGGTGAGTGAGGCCGGGTCCTAGCGAGTGAAGCTAGGTTGGAAATCTCGGTGAGTGAAGCCGGGTCCTAGTGAGTGAAGCTAGGAGAAGGAAATCCCGATGAGTGAAGCCGGGTCCAAGCGGGTGAAGCTAGGTGAAGGAAATACCGGTGAGTGAATTCGGGTCCTAACGAGTGAAGCTAGGTGAAGGAAATCCTGGTGAGTGAAGTCGGGTCCTAGCGGGTGAAGCTAGGTGAAGGAAATCCCGGTGAGTGAAGCCGGGTCCTAGTGAGTGAAGCTAGGTGAAGGAAATCCCGGTGAGTGAAGCCGGGTCCTAGCGGGTGAAGTTAGGCGAAGGAAATCCCGGTGAGTGAAGCCGGGTCCTAGTGAGTGAAGCTAGGTGAAGGAAATCCCGGTGAGTGAAGCCGGGTCCTAGCGGGTGATGCTAGGTGAAGGAAATCCCGGTGAGTGAAGCCGGGTCTTAGCGGGTGAAGCTAGGTTGGACTTAGTCCTAGTGAGTGAAGCTGAGCATGAAGTCTTGGTCCAGGGGACTGAGCATAAGTTAGCCAAGTGTCTGGATCAGTCTGGATTTCGATCAGGGAGTTGGTACAAACTCTCTGGATAGTGGATCGGTCGGTTAACCGATCCAGGATGACCGATCGGTCTGGTGACCGATCAGAAAACGATCAGAATGGTCATAGAATGATCAAAGGGATTTCTAATTGGTCAGTGGGACCGATCAGATAAGCTCTGGACCGATCAGGAGATAGCCTGGTCAGTCCAGCATGTGGCTGATGGGTCAGCTGATCGATCAGCCACGGCCGATCAGCCCTTGGCTGATCGGTACTGGCTTGATCGGTTCTGGCTCGATCAGGTTCTGGCTCGATCCGGTCAGCTGGACCGATCAGCCCTTGGCTGATCGGTTCTGGCTCGATCAGGTTCTGGCTTGATCAGGTTTTGGCTCGATCAGCGGCTGAACTCGCCTGGAACTTGCAGTAAGGTCTGTGCAAGTTTGTGATCGGTTAGTGAGACCGATCAGGCTGTGGCTGATTGGTCTAGAGACCGATCAGGGGTTTTGAACCTGAACTTCCAGTAAACTGTCCTGAACTTCTTGTGATCGGTCTGATGACCGATCCATGGTCTTTAATCGGTCAAGGTGACCAATCAGAGCTACACTGGATCGATCAGGCAGGAGCCTGATCGGTCAGGGGACCGAGCATAGGCTCAGAACTTAATTTGAATCACTGTCAGACTTCCTGATCGCTTCTGGTTTCTGTTGATTTCCTTCTGATACTTGTTGATTTGATTCGCTAATCACTCTGATGAGTGTGCAGGTGATACAGAGACGATACTAAGCCAAGAAGGAGGGTCAATGGAGACTTTCACTGTGGCAGGTTTGTTTGGTATCATTTTGCAGGTTTCAACTGCTTCTGGAGTGGCTGGCGACTGACCTGAGGCTCAGCTGAAGAAGTTTTCAGTGGACTGAGCGCTCAGTGGAGTTCAGTGGGTCAGTGGTGATGAGGCTGTGGTTCAGTGGGTGTTGATGAAGCCTAGCGATGATCAGAACAGAGGCTTAAGAGGAGGCTGGCGAAGCAGAGACAAGGGGGCTTGGTAATTTATCAGAAATCAAACAGACACAAGAGAACGAAGAGCTGAGTGAAGGTTCTTACGTTAGGGTTGTTCAGTGTTCTACTCTGAGTTGTGCCTCTACTTCATGCTTTCTGTGCTTGCTCCTAAGTCTGTAGGTTTCTTCTCGTGATCTCCTGTACTCAAGCTGATTCATCTCTGAGATCTATGGAGAGGTTACTCCACCGAGAAGGAATTTTTCATATCCGGAGTTTCGGGGCTTAATCTGCCTACGATCAAGGGATCACCCACCTCACGGGCACGCCAAGCAGTAGGGGCATGTTATCCCCGAACTTGTACATCTCTGAGTTAGCGTCTGGTTTGTGTTCTATCTCTTTGTGTTTCTTTCTGTGCTGTGTTTTTCCGCTGCTAACCTAATCATAGAAAGAACAAAAAAAAAGCCAGTTTTTGTGGCTGGCTATTCACACCCCCCCTCTCTAGCCATCCCATTTCCAACACCAAGGTGAGGAGCTGACCACCACAAAGCTACCCGGTGTTTAGGAAACCCCCTTTCTCCTATTCCTGCTGAGGCGAGAGGTGGCAACGAGGAACCACAGGCTTAGGCTTCGATGTTGGCGACAGAGCCGACTGGGAAAGCATGCCCACCTCCTATCAGATGGCCACGACTCATCCTGTCCGATGATGATGATGATGATGATGATGATGATGAAGAGGAGGAGGAGGAGGAGGAGGAAAGTGAGCCACAAGCCTCCCGTCAGAAGCCTACGCTCCTCTGGCCCCTCCAAGGAAGAGGGCCTGCTCGGCCAGGGCTACTGAGGAGGAGGAGGATTCTGTCCCTCTCTCCAAGCGCCACTGGAGGGCGGAACCGACTATCGAGGAGCCGGAGGGTGAGGCCGAGTTCCCTATCAGGGAGGTTAGCTTCCTTCCTCCTTCACCTAGAGTCCCCGAGGTCTCCAGTAGCCCCAAGGGCAAGAGGGCAAAACTAGATGAGCCCGAATTCACCAGTGCCCATCTACGCCGGAAGGTACAAGCAGCCGAGAAGGCAGCGACTGGAGGCTTCTAACCAATCCAACTTAAGGAGCTGCTCCAGGGGAATCATCCTACTGACGAGTGTCCTCCAGTACAAATGATGGTGCGCCTGACCCCTCAAGCGGACACGCCTCCCCGCCGAGCCTCCTACCTCTCACTCCTCGCGGCTCCGGAGCTACCTCCAGAATACCTTCCCCACGGAGCCGGCAAGCCATGCGGGGGTGAACCGAAGAGCACCTTCATCCCTCAGAGAGATGACTTCGGCTAAGGTAATCACCATCTTGTACGAGTCACTCCTGATGGTAAGCTTCTTGGTGTATTTATTTTATTTTTTCCTTTTGACCCTTATTTTTCTTGTGTCAGGCCACTTCCGAGTGCTTCCCATTGGGTCGGCGGATGCCCCCCGAGCAAAAATTCGAAGCCCTACACCAGCAGGTGGTAGAATTAAAGGCGGAGGTTTTCCGAACTCGCGAGGAGGTTCAGATGCAACTGGAGCTGGAGGTTGGCAGGATCTCCGTGCCAAAGTAGACCATTGCCTGGACACTCTTCTAGCCTCTGAAGCATCACTGCATAGTACCCACCACCGGGAGTGATTTCTGTCAGAGAGGGCAACAACCCTTTCCGTCGAAGTAAGTCAACTGACTCAGGAGCAGGGGTGACTCCAAGCTCAGGAGACAAAGTTATTGGAAGACGTCCACCTCTTGGAGTCGACCGCCGAGACCCTCAATGGTTGGATCCAAGAGTAGGTGAATCAGCTGGCGGAGAAAGAGATTGTGATAGAATCTGCTGCTGCTCACGTATCCAACCAACAGAAGGACCTCGGCCAGCCAGGTCACATCTCTTGACCACCTCAGAGCTGCTTAAGGAGGCACTGGCGGCTCAAGATCAGATGTCCTTTAAGATGGTTAGGCTAAAAATTGCTCAGGACCAAGCCTTAGAAGAACTGCAAAACTACAAGGCTAAAGAAGAGTCCCGATACATGGAGGTGGAGACCGCATTCAAGGCCAAATTCCTCTAGTCCGAGGAGTTTGGTGACATTTTGGCTGGACAAAATCCTGAAGTGTTTCAAACAGGGCTTCAATCGGTCGTCCAACAACTCCAGCGAGCTAAGGTGCTGAAACCAGATATTGATATGAGCTTTCTCAGCGTCGACCAGGTTTGGGAGGAGCTTCCAGCGGAGGACAAGGAGCTATAGTGCCCTTCCAAATCTGTGTTGTTGTTTTTCATCTTTTGTATTCTACATTTTAATTTTTGAATGTACTCAAATATGTAAGACTAATCTTTGAATGAATAACATCAAATTTTGGCTACTCTCGGCCGGGCATCCTCAGCACTACGGCCAGGCCTATACATCTCGGACATTCTCAGCACCACGAGATGGTAAGATCTTGGGCTGCTCCCAGCCGGGCATCCTCAGCACCACGACCAGGTCTACACATCTAGGACATCCTCAACATTACGAGATGGTAGGATCTTCGGCTGCTCCCGGCCGGGCATTCTCAGCACCACGCCTAGGTTTACACATCTCGGGCATCCCGAGCACCACGATATAGTAAGATCTTTGTCTACTCCCGGTCGGGCAGTTTCAGCACCACGGTCAGGTCTACACATCTCGGGCATCCTCGGCACCACGTGTTGATTTCGATTATGCATGGGAATCCTTTCCATGTACCCGGATTTAAATTTTAATGATTAAATCAAATCCGGATGGAAAGAAATTTCCAAACCAAGCGTTTCCTCATCGTACTAATTAATTCGAGTGATCGCTTGAACAAACTTGTTGTTCAAGCAATCTAAATTGTCTAATCAATTAGCCGCGGAATAGACGATGAATTGATCGCTGATTTTTGTGTTCTATTTTCGGGGTCCATGTCAAACATGATAAGAATTAAATACAAGATGTAAGAAGTAACTAAACAAGAATTATACCTCTTGTTTATCTCACGATCTTCTATCATATGTCCTATCATCTTCTTGGACATTGTGTGGGTGACGATCTTCCAAGAAACGAAGTCACCAAAGAGCACCTTCTTCTCCCTTGTGCTTGCGCCAACCACCAAAGGAAGAGCACCATCTTCTTCTTCACCTTGCGCCGACCACCAAAGAAGGAAGACACCACCTTCTTGCGCCGACCCTAAGGTAAGTAGAAAGGAAGGAGAAGAAAAATGAAGAAGAAGAAGAAGAAGAGAAAGAAATAATTCTTTCCCTTCTCCAAGCCTTTGTCGCCACCCCCTTAACCCTCTTCTTGCCGCCGACCAAGAAAAGGTAAAGGAAATTTCCTTTCCTTGTTTCTTGCCGCAAGTCACAAAGGAGAAGAGAAGGAGAAGTGAGAAGAAGAAAACCAAGAGCTTTCTCCCTCCCCCAACACCTTGGCTGAATCTCCTTGTTGCCTCCTTGCGCTGGCGCCACAAGCCAAGAGGAAAAGAGAGAGAGGAAATTAGGTTATGTGCTACCCCTTGGTTTCATGACTCCATGAGGTATATATTGGGTACAATAGGGATCATGAGAAGGAGTTGGGTCTTGACCTCCTAATGGATCCAAAGCCCGATCCATTAATGATAACCCAATCTACTAAAGGGTTATCATTGAACTACCGCACCAACCCCCATAAATAAATATGGGCTCCACCATATTATGTGTACATTATCTCTCCGTGTTTAAGATCTCGCATGTCCATTAATTAATTAAATTACTAACAATTTAATTAATTAATATCTAACTCCATGAGTAGTATCACTCAATCTTATCATCATGTCGGACCAAGTCCACCTACAGGATTTACATGATAAATTTTATGAGCTCCTCAAGGGGACATCATCATCCTAAGCATTAGGACACGGTTTCCTTCTATAATCAACGACACATCATATAAATAATATTATTTTTCATTTTATCGGGCTTATTGATTTAATAAATAAATCTCGCCCACTGGAAAATCAAAGAAATAGATATTAAGTACATATGCCCGTTATTATATTGGGATTAAGAGCATGTACATCATAATATCTGAGGTCTGATTCGATTATATTGTCAGTATAAATCGAATCACCTCTATATCGGTCCTACTCAATACACACAAAGTGTACTAGTGTAATTCTATGATCAAGATAGACTAATACCAAATTACACTACAACCATGCCAATAGTTTATCCAAAACCATCTCGGTTCTGAGTCACTACTTATACTCTACAAGGAACTGATAACATAATCTCAGTGTGACACTACACACCATGTTATCTACATTGTAAAGTATCAGACAATATGCACATATAAAAAAATATAAAATGCAAACAATGATCATGTGATTCTCTTTCCAAAATGTAGATGTTCATACAAAAGCTAGGCTTTTAGTATACATCCTAAACATCTCCCACTTATACTAAAAGACTATGCTACCATCAAACTGCCAAACATCTAACTCCCATTCTCTCCACATACCTATCAAAAGCTCTCGCTGGATGGACCTTAGTGAAAGGATCTGCTAGGTTATCCTCTAACACAATCTTGGCGACAACAACTTCTCCTCACTTTACGATCTCTCGTATCAGGTGGTACTTGCGCTCTATGTGTTTACTTGCCTTATGGGCTCGTGGTTCCTTCGAGTTTGCAACTGCACCACTGTTATCACAATAAATTGTGATAGCTCTGGGCAAACCAGGAATCACATCTAAGTCTAGCAAGAAGTTCCTAAGCCATAAAGCTTCTTTGGCTGCCTAGAGGTTGCCACATATTCAGCTTCCATGGTGGAGTCCGCCACACATTTTTGCTTGATATTCCTCCATACTATGGCTCCACCTCCCAAAGTAAACACATACCCCGAGGTAGACTTACTGTTATCCTATCTGATTGGAAGTTAGAATCCATGTAACCCATAGAGAGCAATTGATCTGCCTGGTAAACTAGCATATAATCCATAGTCCTTCTCAGGTACTTCAATATATGTTTTACTACAGTCCCATGTCCCTGTCCTGGATTACTTTGATATTTACTAATTATGCCCATGGTAAAGCAGATATCCGGTCTCATACACAACATAGCATACATGAGACTTTCTACAACCGAAGCATAAAAAACCTCCTTCTTCTCCTCTATCTCCTTTGATGTTTTAGGACACATCTCCTTAGATAGAGGTACTCCATGCCTAAAACGTAGAAAACCTTTCTTGGAGTTTTACATGCTAAAACGAGCTAGGACAGCTTCTCCCAAGTCCTTCATATCAAGGATGTGTCCAGCTTCTCCCTACAAGCTTGAGATAAATACAACATCCTTTTCTTGCGATCCCTTATAACTTTGATCCCAAGGATGTGCCCAGCTTCTCCCAAGTCCTTCGTATCAAACTGTTTGGACAATCATACCCTTACGTTTGATAACACTTTGACATTGTTGCCAATGAGCAATATGTCATCTACGTATAGTGCAAGAAATACCACTACGTTTCCGTCACATCTCTTGTATACACAAGACTCATCCGGACTTTGAATAAATCCATATGACTGGATTACCTCATCAAACCGGATGTTCCAAGATCTCGAAGCTTGCTTCAATCCATAAATGGACCGATTAAGCTTACACACAAGATGCTCTTTGCCCTTTGTAATAAATCCCTCTGGCTGCTTCATATAGATGTTTTCCTCAAAAGTTCCGTTAAGGAAAGCTGTCTTGACATCCATCTGCCAAACCTCATAATTCATATAAGTAGCAATAGATAAGAGAATATGGATCGACTTAAGCATGACTACCGGCGAAAAGGTCTCCTCATAATCGATACCCTCTTTCTGAGTATACCCCTTCGCAACAAGCCTTGTGTTGAAGGTCTCTACCTTCCCGTCTGATCCTCTTTTTCTTTTGTAGATCCGCTTGCATCCAATAGCTTTTACACCATCAGGTGGTTCTACTAGCTTCCAGATGTGTCGACCCGACTTCTCTTTCTTAAGGCGGACGTCACTTTTACTTAACCTTGACTTTACCTTATCCTTAGCCTTAGGTTACAACTACTTGACTTCCCTTAACTTGCTCTAAATTTTTCTTTTCTTTTTTTTCTAAAAAAAACAACTTTCATTTTATTTGCTTTGCAAGGATTTGACCCCTAGACCTCTTAATTGAAAAACTGAAGCACTAACCATCTGTCCTACAACACTTTCTTTTCAATGGCACCAGTCGACTGCTATAAGGCCAGTCGACTGGTATCGTCCACAGAAACTTTTTGTGCACGGCACCAGTCGACTGGCCTCTTGGCAGTCGACTGGTGCATCGAACAGAAGGTTCTGTTCGATAGGGCAGTCGACTGGTTTCTGACCCAGTCGACTGGCACGCCTGAAAACTACAGTTTCAGACCTGGGAACTCCTTTCAAGGGTCCATAATTCATACACTTCCAAAGCATATACATAAATAACTCCAAATCTATACTCTATACTAGTTTTATAAACATCTTAGCAACTCAAAACAAATCCATTTACTTGCAATTAGGATCTTTGCAGAATTTAATAAACCATCAAAACATATGAAATCTATACTAGAGTTTGTACTCAACTTTGTCTCTATGGAAAGTTTAAACAAATCATTACTTTCTATCAATCCAAAACACCAACCACAAGGTTCTATAAGACTTAACCCAAAGATCTCTCCCACGGTTCCGCCGCCACTGAACATCAATGCAAGTCCTGTTCGCCTCCTTAGCTTATGCTTTTTCTTTACCTTTATCTGCAATAGAAGGAAATGCAACTAATAAGCGATTTGCTTAGTAAGTAAATCCTAACTCACAAAACCATGCGATCAATGATAAACATGCTCTTTTCAATGGATGCTTGTTTCAAAATACATGCACTTGAAACTATTTGCACATGGGAACTTTCAAACACTTATCATGCTCAAACATGCTTGAAAACATTTACTTGCATCAAAACACTTGCAAACTTAGCATGCTTATGATTTCTTTTGAGACTTGATACATATACATTTCCATACTTTAAAACAATAACTTCTTTGCTCTTGCTCTTTAACATGCTTGTAACATAACCATGTTAACATACGTAACAAAACATGCACTTAAGAAAATTGAAACACTTACATATACTCATATACTTCAAAATAATAATCAACTTTCTAGGCCTTGACACTGTACCTGGTATCAATGTACCAATGCGCGCATCCCTAATAGGTTTCGGGGTAGCTAGCCACTGCACCCTATTAGAGCTTCTTTCTAACTTTCTGTGGGCCTCTCATTTGCCCGGTACATGTCACTTTACAAAAGTAAAATACTTTCTTACTCATAATGCTTATACTTATCAAGCTATCTTTCTTTTTGCATAAATTTTTTTGCACTACAAACCTTTACCTTTCTTACTTGGAAATTTCATCGAGCACCTTCCGTGCCCTTAACCCAAAACTCATTTTTGGGACTTTTCAAGAACTTGGTCTTATCATGCTTAGATCACATACACGAAACCTACTCAAATTCAAGTTCTATGATAAAAACATGTATTCTTTAGAAACTAAAATCACACAATAAAATAATATTCTTAAAGCGTGCACTTGGATGACAAAATCACGGTTCTACAATGAGAAACTACATACGAAACTACTTCTATTGCAGGTGAGTGATCTACTTACCCTTTTCTTGAAGAAAACTCACTAAGTATCCGATAGATCCTAGCGTAGTACTCCTTTTCTCTTCCTTTGCAACAATCCTCACTCCTTGGCCCTAGGGAAGAAACCCTAGGTTCTCTACTCAAGAGGAAGAAGAAGGAGGAAGAAAACTTCTTGTTTTCTCCCTGTTTTCGCAGCCCCCTTGCTCCCTGTTTCCGCCGACCCTAATCACCCAAAAGGGGGATTTAACGCAACTTAAGCGGAAGTTGAAACACCTCCTCATGAAAAGGGCCTACTTACCTATAACATTAATTCGCTTCATCTTTTTTTTGTGCTTGATACCCCCGCCCTCCTGGCTAGTCGAGCCCGCTTAAGGACTGGCTTGCCCCTGTGGCCGCGAGATCAAACCTCTGCCTGACCCCTTTTTTTTCTTTTTATTTTAATTTCAAAAAATTGCCAGAAAATTCAGAAAAATTCCTAATAATTCATGAAAATTATTGCGTGTTACACCAGACCTGATTAGAATCCATAAATTATATCTCAGAATTTATTGCCTTTTGCCAAGATACCACATCTTTATCTTGGAGTGCCTCTTCATAGGTCCAAGGATCAGGTTCATGTTCACCAGGGACCAAGTCCAAACACTCTCCCAAGAACATGAATCTCTCTGGTTGTCTAACAACCCTCCCACTACGACGAGGTAATATCTATGTATCCTCTGTGACACGTGGTGTAGTCACTTGTGATATGCCCTCTTGTACCGTTGGTACTGAAGTTGGAACTTCCCCTCTTATTTCTTCTAGAACAATCTTACTAATGGCCTTGTGGTTCATCACATTGTCTTTCTCTAAAAATCGGGCATTCGTGCTAACGATCACCCTCTAATCTTTAGGACTATAAAATAAACCACCTTTCGTTCTTCTAGGATAGCCTACGAACAAGCGTACTTCTGTACGAGATTCCAACTTATCAGCATCTCCCTTCAGCACATGTGTTGGACTACCCAAAATCCAAATATGTCTCAAACTAGGCTTACGCCCAGTCCACAATTCTATGGGTGTAAAGGGTATTGATTTAGATGGTACCAAGTTCAGAATGTACACTGCCGTTTCCAGAGCATACCCCCAGAACGAATCTGGTAACTCAGAATAACTCATCATTGATCTAACCATCTCCATAAGAGTCATATTCCTTCGCTCTGCCACACCATTGTGTTGGGGTGTATCAGGTGCAAACAATTGGGATTGAATCTTAGCCTCTGATAAGTAACTCCTAAATTCTCCCAAGAGGTACTCACCATCACGATCAGATCGTAGCATCTTGATACTTTTACCTTGATGTTTCTCCACATCAACCTTGAATTCTTTGAACCTGTCAAAGCATTCAGACTTGTGGCGCATCAAGTAAATGTACCCATACCTTGAATAATTGTCTATAAATGAGACAAAATATTCAAAGTCACCTCTAGTCTGGATAGACATAGGAAAACACTAATCAGAATGAACCAACTCTAACATATCTTTGGCTCTATACCCCTTGGCCTTAAAAGGCCTCTTGGTCATTTTACTTTCCAAGCAAGATTCACAGGTTGGGAAATCTTCCACCACTAATGAACCCAAAGGTTCATCGGCTATCAACCTTTGAATTCTACTCAGGTTACTATGACCTAACCTTAGATGCCAAAGTTACGTTTGGTTCATTTTCGAAGGTTCTTTTCTCTTTTTATGATTAGAAGATGAGTTATTAATTTCTATTTGCATCGTGGGAGTTTTTGGTTCAAGAGTGTACAAATTGCCAAACAACGCACCAGAACAAATAATCTCTCTATTCCTTTTTATAACAACCTTGTCATTAAAATAAATAGAATAACCATCGATAAATAATTTAGAAACTGAAATAAGATTCTTTCTAAATGAAGGTACATAAAGGCAATTTCTTAAAACCAAATATTTATTTTTCTCAAAAGATAAATAAACGTCTCCCACTGCAATCGCCGCCACCTCCGTAGCATTGCCCATGTAGATGGTAATCTCTCCCTCAGCTCATCTAGTTTCCTGGAACCCCTGCAAAGAATTGCAGACATGATCAGTGGCTCCCGTATCTACACACCAGGTACCGGTAGATAACACCACTAAATATGTTTCAACAACTAAACAAAAAGATATACCTTGATTTTTCTCCTTTCGACTGAGACAGTCCTCCTTCCAATGTCCAGTCTGCTTACACGTGAAGCACTTGCCTTTCGGCTTCTTCACTCCAGCTTGAGATCCTTGAGATCCTGCCGCCTTCTTTGCTTAACCTTGTTTCTTCTTCTTCTTGCCTTTCGACTTAGAAGTAGAAACCTTTTCAGCAACAAAAGCATGAGCACTCTGACAAAATAGCCCCTCTGCCGCCTGGAGTTCTGTCAGAAGTTCCGCCAATGAGTATGTCCATTTGTTCATATTATAGTTCAGGCAAAACTGCTTAAAACTCCTAGGTAGTGACTGGAGAATGATATTGACCTGGGTTTCCCCATCGATCTCCGCTCCAAGGACTTCCATCTCATTCAAATGAGCCATTATTTTGAGAACATGATCCCTCACGGGTGTTCCCTCAATCATGGTGGTCGTCATCATGTTCCTTATTGCCTCTTGCCTTGCAGCTCGATTCTGGTGTCCGAAGAGTTCCTTGAGATTGAACATCATGTCATAAGCAGTGGAAAAAGCCTGATGTTGATGTTGCAGCACATTGGACATTGAGGCCAAAATGTAACACCGCACCATCTCGTCTGCCTTCACCCACTTCTTATAACGTTCCTTGTCCTCTTCACTAGAATTCTCGCTAGGCATTTCAGGATAGATCTCAAATAGCACAAATTTGTACTCCTCAGCAGTCAAGACAATATCCAGGTTTCATTTCCAATCTATGTAATTGAGATCAGGAAGTTTATTTTTCTTTAAAATAACAACAAGTGGGTTGAAAGCCATTTTAAAAAATCCTGAGAATCACAATGATCAAAACATTAGATTTCAAAATAATATTAATGCCTCAAATAATATAATTTTAAAATCAACCAGCACCTCAAAACACCGAGAATATCTTATGCCACGATAGTGTGGACGTATACGAATTCTACATTTGTAAGAGGAGGTTTTACCCATCAATTTTATTATCTTGTCAACCTTACTTTTTGACAAATAAAATTAATTGTTAGTTCCTCTTCGACCATACAAATAATAGCAGTGACTCTGATGGGGAGGATACTATTAAATACATCTAAGTGTACCCATTACACGATACTAAAGCAATTATCTAGGAATATGTCCCTTCCGATGGGGAAGATCACACGCTCCTAAATAATTTCCTCTAATCATATTTGACCTAGTAATCCACAAAACAAACTCATCCGATATGGAGGAAGGCACTCAGAGCCAACACGTAAGTTTGTTCGCATCACATGTCAAATTTATAATGGAGGCCACGGGACTCAAAGATTCTCTCTCCCACTTAGTAATTTAAAATTGAGGAATTTTACCATGCAAGCACAAAAAGCATATAAACAATAAGCAATACATAAGAAAAACTAATTTTCCAACTATTATGGCTTTTGTTCTCCAATATGCCTTCCGTCGTGTCGCCACCTCGTCTCCTTCTTCCAACCACCATGTGCAAGACTTGAAGAAGATCCGAGCCGAGATAAAAATTATTTTAATTTACATCCTTCTATCTTATACTCCACAAAGGAGTGTACAATAATTCTAGATCGAAATAAATTAAAATGAGCGGCTAAACAATATCGTATTTAATTACAAAAATTAAATACTAATTAGCCTTGTCAACCCCGAGGATTCAAATAAACAATTACAATCATACACACACTATCACATACAATCAACCATAGTTATAATAGTTGAATCATATGCCTGCAACCAAAAAGTAAGCTTATACACATCCTACTATTAACTGACATAAAATTATATATGAAAAGTGCATGAAAGTAACCGAATCCAAAACACACAAAACTGGAAACCTTCACTCTGATACCAATTGTTGGTTTCGGTTATGCATGGGAATCCTCTCCATGTCCTCGAATTAAAATTTTATTGATAAAACAAATCTGGATGGAAAGAAATTTCCCAAGCAACCGTTTCGTCATCGTACTAATTGATTCGAGTGATTGCTTGAACAAACTTGTTGTTCAAGCAATCTAACTCGTCTAATCAATTAGCCACGGAATAGACGATGAATTGATCACCAGTTTTTGTGTTCTATTTTTGGGGTCCATGTCAAACATGATAAGAATTAAATACAAGATGCAAGAAGTAACTAAACAAGAATTATACCTCTTGTTTATCTCACGATCTTCTATCGTATGTCCTATCCTCTTCTTGGACGTCGTGTGGGTGATGATCTTCCAAAAAACGAAGTCACCAAATAGCACCTTCTTCTCCCTTGTGCTTGCACCAACCACCAAAGGAAGAGCACCACCTTTTTCTTCACCTTGCGCCGACCACCAAAGAAGGAAGACACCACCTTCTTGCGCCAACCCTATGGTAAGTAGAAAGGAAGGAGAAGAAAAAAGAAGAAGAAGAAGAAGAAGAAGAAGAAGAAGAAGAGAAAGAAATAATTCTTTCCCTTCCCCAAGCCATTATCGCCACCCCCTTAACCCTCTTCTTGCCACCGGCCAAGAAAAGGAAAAGGAAATTTCCTTTTCTTGTTTCTTGCCGCAAGTCACAAAGGAGAAGAGAAGGAGAAGTGAGAAGAAGAAAACCAAGAGCTTTCTGTTGGATCGAGAGAATACGATAGAGGGGGGTGAATATCGTAAAAAACTTTTCGGATTCGAGGTTAAGAGAATACGCAGCGGAATTGAAAACACAGCACAAGAACTCAAGCGATTTTACTTGGATTGGAGTCGCAGTCGGCTCCTACTCCAAGGTCCACGGTCGTTGACCATTTACTGCTGGCAATTCTATATGTGCGCAAACGTTTACAGAAAAATATTACAGTTGTAGTACAGTAAACTAAAGATTAAACTCTTCGTTACCGACGCCCGGTGTGGATCGTGCTTCGGAGCAGAGGGTCGTCGTCGGCGCTTGAATCTCGAGATGGGAGGTTTCGGAGAAGAGCGCTTGAGTCGAAGAGCATATTGGAGTTGGAAGAATTGTTGTAGAAGCCTTGGGGGTCGAGCCCCTTATATAGTGCACCTGGGGGCGCCCGGATGTTGGGGGCGCTCTCCACGTGTCTCCCGATCCGCAAACCCTCATCCGTAACTCGGTCAGCCCTTATCCCTCCAGGATCGGGCTCGGGGTTTGACGGGGGCGCCCGGGACGCAGGGGGCACCCTGGTTGACTTGGTCTGCTGGCTTCTAGCTGACTTGAACTTTATCTGCTTCGTTGGCTTGGACCCAGGGCGCCCGAGGCATCCGGGGCGCCCGGCCCAGTGTGCTTCCGAAGTGTTTTCTTGCTTAACTCTTGTTTGGCTTTGACTTAGGGCGCCCGGGACCTCCCGGGCGCCCAACCCAGCTGCTGCCCCTCTCCTTTGGGGCGTTCTGAGCTATAGAAACTCTGTCCTGCATCCAGGGTTAGTACCAAACAAAACAAAGCAAGCATGTTAGTGAATTTTACAGCCGTAGCTGTCTTGGTTCTGACTTTGGGTCTCCAAAATGGAGCCCTAGGTCGAGCCGATGCCTACTGTTCCCTCGACGGGGAACGCGTCCTCACCTACACCTCTCCGGAGATTTTACCTTTTGCCAACCGGCTCCTCCGTTGGACTTTTGCCCGATGCACCTGACCAGGTCTTCGTGCCCACCTTCTGAGCAGGTCTTCGGTGCCCAGTTCCTTGCCAGGACTTCGTGCCCAGCTCCTTGCCAGGGCTTCGATGCCCAGCCCTCGGCCAGGTCTTAGTGCCCAGTCCACGATCAGGACTTATTGCCCAACCTTATGTCTGGACTTAGTTGCCCAGCCCACGGCTAGGACTTATTGCCTAGATTACCTAGGACTTTCCTGCCCACTTGAGTAACTTTATTAGATCACAAATGAAACTTAACTTTGAACCCTTTGCCAATATCAAAACAAGGTTCGATATGGTGTTTCCTGCACCAACAATCTCCCCCTTTTTGATTTATGACAACACAATTCAAAGTTAAGTAAAAACTTATAACAGTTTAAGAACATAAGGTAAAATCAATGAAGTATAGCAGTTATGAATAGACTAGATTTGAAAAAAAATCTTTTATTCCTCATACTCCCCCTAAAACCCTGAATACTTGTGTTATAAAATCCTTAACTTTGACCTTTCCTCCCCCTTTGACATATATCAAAAACATACATGGGCGAACAGGGTTTCTAATAGAGAGTTTTGAGTTTTACCAAAATAAATTTAAGTAAAGGAGTTCACAACTTTTTCAAAAAATAGTTTTCAAACAAAACATGTTACAAAACTTTTTGAAAAAGTACTTTTGATTGGACGTTTTGAAAATTATGTTTTGAAAAACAAGAAGTTTTTATGAAGCTCCCCCTTAATATGAAACTCTTCCCCTTTGAAGTTTTAAAAAAACATCCAATTTTTCAGTTTGAAAAAGGTTCTAAGCCTAGTTTAGGTCTTCAAAAAGGTTCTAGGTATGAAAACGTTCATTACTTTAAAAAGAAATAATTCTAAGTTCAGTTTTGAAAAAATATAAAAACTTCTGAGTATCACAAAGGAAATTCTTAGTTAAGAGCAACTCGAAGTTTTCAATAAAGTTTCTTTGAAGAAGGGAAGAAATTTAAGGAAAAATTTAATTTTGTTTAAGTCTGCTTTCCCCCTTAAAAATACTCTGAAAAATATATTTTGACAAAGGTTTAAGGAAAAAAAGATTGTGTATCAGAGCCTATTCGTTTTGCAAAATCATAAATCAATATTGAAATAGTTTTTTTTCAAAATATCAAGTGTTACTTAAAAAAACTAAATGATAGGGAACAAGTAATACATTATTAACTTATTAAGCAAGGATTAATGCTAAAGAATAGTTTGTTAAACCAAGTTGACATTTCTATTAAGTCCAAGCTTGATATGTAAAACTTAAAGCATTTAATCAATAAGTCTAAGTTCAGAACTATATTTGATTCTAAGCATGATTTAGGTCCAAGTTCCGAACTTTTAGCCACTTATTGTTAATCCTCAAGATAAAGAGAAATAGAATTTCTTAGGTAAAGGATAAAATTTTTGAAAATTTTTGAAAAATTAAGCCTTTGAGAAATGCAAGTACTTTTTGAGAAGTATAAGACTTTTTGAGAAGTATAAGTACTTTTAAAACATAATATGCATTTTTGAAAAGTACTTTTGAAAGATAATATTTAACAAAAAATTTTAATTTTATTTTGAAACCATAATTCTTGACTTGGTTTCTTTTCCAATCTGACACAATCCTAGGAACCCTTATTAACTACAAGGACATTTCGCTAAGTGTCCTGGAAAATTTTTCACAGTCAAGTAAGTATTATTTTCAAAAGTATTCTAAAAAGATTTTTAAAGTATTCCAAAGTAAAGTAATCTTTTGAAAGTGATGGTATATATATAAGCAAATGATCTTACAGGATAGTATTTTGAAAGAAAAAATTATTTAAGTTTCCAAAAAGGATTTTAAAAGTGCAGTGTATGAAAACATATAATTTTGAAAAATAATTGTCAGACATAATTTCTTTTAATTTAGACTCTCCCTAAATTTGACACTTCCTAGGAGTCCTTGTAGATCATGAAGTAGACTTCCTTGTGTCCTTAGGGTTTGTCAAAATCAAAAAGGGAATCAAGAACAATTCTTAAAATGAATTTTGAAGTATTAACATTTCGAAAAACTGAGTATTTGAATGACATATTTTGAAATGATAGCATAGTTTTCGAAAAACATGAGTGATAGTGATTTTTGTAAAGCACAATTTTCGAAAAATATAGTGATTATTTGAAAACATAGTATTTTTAAACTTCTTCTTTCAGTTTGAACTCCCCCTAAACCTGACACAGTCCTAGGAGGCTTGTTGACTACAAGTTAATCCTCCTCTAAGTCTTAGGGTTTGAGTTAAACAAAAAGAGAAGAAAACTAAGTTAAAAAAAATATTTTATTTTAATGATTTGAAACATAATTTCTTTCTCCTTTTTGAAAAAGTTAATATAGAGAACTGAAAAGGAGAAATTCTATATTTAAAATAATTTCCAAGAGAAAAATAGAAGGTTTTAAAAAAACTTAAGTTCGAAACATATCAGAGCCCGGACTGTATATTTTTCTTAAAAATATCCTAAGTAGTCCCCAAGGTGACTTTTTGCCATGCTTATTTTTCAAGAATAAATTGATTGACTGAAAGAAATGTTTGTATAATGGCAAAGGAAATAAATAAATGTTAAGAAATAAATTTCAGGCAAGTGAAAAAGAGACCTAATCTTGAGTACAACGACTTGAAACATTAACTCTTAGTTTAAAAGTTAAATTTGATTTTTAAGGATTTTAAAATTAATTTAGAGAGTTAAGTTTGTATTTTGAAGTTGTTCAGTTGAGTTAAATTTGAATTTTGTAATGTTGGTTAGGTTGGACTAAACTTTTAGGTCCTAAGCATCTCACCCATTTCTAAGTGACAAAACAGGATATCCTTAACTGTTTTGTGAGATGCATTAATGTTTATCTTCGAATTAGTGTTAAATCTAAGATTTACTTAAAATTTGTGTTAGATTCAAATCTGACAATAGTAAAGTAAATTTGATTTTCTATAATTGGCTTCCAGGTCTTGGTCAGGCACTAGGCCTTCTTTGGCCGTAGCCTTATTGGATCATCAACCCTTTCCTTGACAAAGCCTTTTACAGAAAATTCATCTTCAAGTTACTTCTTGAAAGATTTTGGTCTAACTAGCTTGGGTCTTGGATCGGTAGCTTCGGCTAGTTCCACCAGACTAAACAGACCAAGTAGTGTATACTTGACCTTATTAGAAAGACTTCCCTAACGTACTATCATCTCACCTCCACCCAATACTATGTTGTTCAAATTTTAATTAAATTGTTTGTCCTTAAACTATCTAATTCTAAATCCAAGCATAAAAAGCTAAGTAAAATTATAATGAGGGGAAATTTCTAGATTTTCTAAGTTTGCAAGATTGTTAATTAATTTTTCCAGTATATCAAATTTAATTTTCCAAGTCTCATTTTCTTGTTTAAACTTTCTGAAGTTTGAATTAATTAATTTGCATGAATTAATTATGTTATTTAAGCATGCATCCTATCTAAATTTGACCGAGGGAGATTAAGTAAACTATCTACATTCATGGTAAAAAGTGGATTTTCATATAAATTGAAGTTACCCATCTTGGTAGGTTGTCCTGAATCTTTGGCTCTTCTATCTTTGCATTCATCTTTGTAATGCCCAAACTCCTGGCACTTGAAGCATTGGATGCAACTTTTGTCCTTTCGTGCTTTTGGAACTGGTTCCTTTGACGCCTTTGGTTGTTCTTTTGGAGTTTTTCCTGTAATAGATTTTACACCTTCCTCGACCATTGCAGTATCTGTTTGATCATTTAATTCTAATTTTAAAAAGAATTTGAAATCGGTTACCGTCTCAGTCAATTCATCGTCTGATTCTGGTTCAATTTTGACTTTGGATTCGGGTTCAGACTCTGACTCGGCTGTCTGTGCTTGGACCGAGAGGGCAAGATAACTTACATGATCTTCTTCTTCATCTGAGATCTTTTGATGAAGGTTAATCAATTTTTCCCAGATTTCTCTAGCACATCTGCATGGACCTACTAGCTCGAGTTGCTCCTTGGTTAGGCCACATTGTAGAATTGCAGTTGCCCTTGCATCGGTCTCGATTTGGTTGAGAGTTCGTTATCCAATTTATCCCACTCGATTGATAACTCATCTTCTACGGGAAAAGAGAATCCCATTTGGATGATCAGCCATAGGTCCATGTGGGCTTTTAGAAGGGACTCCATTTGATTATTCCAAAAATTGAAGTTCTCGCCGGAGAATAGCGGTGGACAGGCACTGTTCCATTCTTGGTTGGTCATTTAGTTTATACCTTGCACACAAGAGAAATAACAGAAATGTACCAAGACTTGGTCTTGGATTAGTAGTGCGGGAGAGGAAAAAAAATATAGCCCAAAAAATATTGCACGAATTTCGAGGTAAAATAATAATAAAAAAGGTTATGACAAATTTTTGAAAATGTTGATTTTAATGATGGAAAAAGTAAGAATTCAATGTTGGAAAAAAAATTTGCTAGCATGAATTTCTAGAAAAAATATTAAAATAATAATAATAAAAATTATGACAAATTTTCAAAAATTGATGTTTTTATCAATTCTGACTTATTGTGAAAAAATGAAAATTCAAAATTGAAAAAAAAATTCTGACTTATAAATCTACCCACAGATATTATTTATTTGAAAATAAAAAGCAAACAAGATCGAGTGGTGTTGCACCAAACTTGATTAACGAGAAAGATAAGAAATAAGATGAAAAATTTTGTAAATCCAAAAAACTCCCAAATTGGTGGTTGCACCAAATTTGAGCTACCCCGCTTTGATACCACTTGTTGGATCGAGAGAATACGATAGAGGGGGGGGGGTGAATATCGTAAAAAACATTTCGGATTCGAGGTTAAGAGAATACGCAGCGGAATTGAAAACACAGCACAAGAACTCAAGCGATTTTACTTTGTTCGAAGTCGCGGTCGGCTCCTACTCCAAGGCCCACGGTCGTTGACCGTTTACTGCGCGCAATTCTATATGTGCGCAAACGTTTACAGAAAAATATTACAGTTGTAGTACAGTAAACTAAAGATTAATCTCTTCGTTACCGACGCCCGGTGTGGATCGTGCTTCGGAGCAGAGGGTCGTCGTCGACGCTTGAATCTCGAGATGGGAGGTTTTCGGAGCAGAGTGCTTGAGTTGAAGAGCGTATTGGCATTGGAAGAATTGTTGTAGAAGCCTTGGGGGTCGAGCCCCTTATATAGTGCACCTGGGGGCGCCCGGGACGTTGGGGGCGCCCTCCACGTGTCTCCCGATCCGCAAACCCTCATCCGCAACTCGGTCAGGCCTTATCCCTCCAGGATCGGGCTCGGGGATTAACGGGGGTGCCCGGGACGCAGGGGGTGCCTGGGTTGACTTGGTCTGCTGGCTTCTCGCTGACTTGAACTTTATCTGCTTCGTTGGCTTGGACCCAGGGCGCCCGAGGCATCCGGGGCGCCCGGGAGCAAGGGGGCCCCCGACCCAGTGTGCTTCTGAAGCGTTTTCTTGCTTAACTCTTGTTTGGCTTTGACTTAGGGCTCCCGGGCGCCCAACCCAGCTGCTGCCCCTCTCCTTTGAGGCGTTCTGAGCTGCAGAAACTCATTCCTTCGGTCCTGCATCCAGGGTTAGTACCAAACAAAACAAAGCAAGCATGTTAGTGAATTTTACAGCCGTAGCTGTCTTGGTTCTGACTTTGGGTCTCCAAAATGGAGCCCTAGGTCGAACCGACGCCTACTGTTCCCTTGACGGGGAACGCGTCCTCACCTACTCCTCTTCGGAGGGTTTACCTTTTGCCAACTGGCTCCTCCGGTTGGACTTTTGCCCGATGCACTTGACCAGGTCTTTGTGCCCACCTTCCGAGCAGGTCTTCGGTGCCCAGCTCATTGCCAGGACTTCGTGGCCAACTCCTTGCCAGGGCTTCGGTGCCCAGCCCTCGGCTAGGTCTTAATGCCCGATTCCTCGAACCAGGTCTTCGGTGCCCATCCCTCGGGCAGGTCTTAGTGCCCAGCCCTCGGGCAGGTCTTAGTGCCCAGTCCACGACTAGGACTTATTGCCCAATCTTATGTCAGGACTTAGTTGCCCAGCCCACGGCTAAGACTTATTGCCTAGATTACCTAGGACGTTCCTGCCCACTTGAGTAACTTTATTAGATCACAAATGATACTTAACTTTGAACCCTTTGCCAATATCAAAACAAGGTTTGATATGGTGCTTCCTGCACCAACACTTTCTCCCTCCCCAACACCTTGGCCGAATCTCCTTGTTGCCTCCTTGCGCTGGCGCCACAAGCCAAGAGGAAAAGAGAGAGAGGAAATTAGGTTATGTTCTACCCCTTGGTTTTATGACTCCATGTGGTATATATAGGCTACAATAGGGATCATGAGAAGGAGTTGGGTTTTGGTCTCCTAATGATCCAAAGCCCGATCCATTAATGATAACCCAATCCACTAAAGGGTTATCATTGAACTACCGCACCAACCCCCATAAAAAAATAATGGCTCTACCATATTATGTGTACATAATCTCCCCGTGTTTAAGATCTCGCATGTCCATTAATTAATTAAATTCCAGACAATTTAATTAATTAATATCTAATTTCATGAGTTGTACCACTCAACCTTATCATCATGTCGAACCAAGTCCACCAACAGGATTTACATGATTAACTTTATGAGCTCCTCAAGGGGACATCATCATCCTAATGCATTAGGATACGGTTTCCTTCTATAATCAATGGCACACCATGTAAATAATATTATTTCCCAATTTACTGGGTCTATGATTTAATAAATAAATCTCGCCCACTGGAAAATCAAAGAAATAGATATTAAGTACATGTGCTCGTTATTATATCGGGATTAAGAGCATGTACACCATAATATCTGAGGACTAATTCGATTATATAGTCATTATAAATTAAATCACCTCTATATCGGTCCTGCTCAATATACACAAACTGTACTAGTGTAATTCTATGATCAAGATAGACCAATACCAAATTATACTACAACCATGTCAATGGTTTGTCCAAAACTATCTCGGTTGTGAGCCACTACTAATACTCTACAAGGAACTGATAACATGATCTTCTGTCTGGCACCACACACCATGTTATCTATAATGTAAAGTATCAAACAATATGCACATATAATAAATATAAAATGCAAAACAATGATCATCTGATTCACATTCCAAAATGTAGATATTCATACAAAAGCTAGGCTATTAGTATACATTCTAACAATCTCCCATTTATACTAAAAGACTATGTTGTCATCAAACTGTCATACATCTGACTCCCATTCCCTCCACATGCCTATCAAAAGCTCTCACTGGAAGGGCTATAGTGAAAGGATCTACCAGGTTATCCTCTGATGCAATCTTGGCGACAACAACTTCTCCTCGCTTTACGATCTCTCGTATCATGTGGTACTTACGCTCTATGTGTTTACTTGCCTTATGGGCTCATGGTTCCTTAGAGTTTGCAACTACACCACTGTTATCACAATAAATTGTGATAGCTCTGGGCAAACCAGGAATCACATCTAAGTCTATCAAGAAGTTCCTAAGCCATAAAGCTTCTTTAGCTGCCTCAGAGGCTGTCACATATTCAGCTTCCATGGTGGAGTCCGCCACGCATTTCTGCTTGATATTCCTCCATACTATGGCTCCACCTCCCAAAGTAAACACATACCCCGAGATAGACTTACTGTTATCCCTGTTTGATTGGAAGTTAGAATCCATGTAACCCACAGAGAGCAATTGATCTGCCTAGTAAACTAGCATATAATCCCTAGTCCTTCTCAGGTACTTCAATATATGCTTTACTGCAGTCCAATGTCCCTGTCCTGGATTACTCTGATATTTACTAACTATGCCCATGGTAAAGCAGATATCCGGTCTCGTACACAACATAGCATACATGAGACTTTCTACAACCGAAGCATAAAAAACCGCCTTCATCTCCTCTATCTTCTTTGATGTTTTAGGACACATCTCTTTAGATAGAGGTACTCCATGCCTAAAAGGTAGAAAATCTTTCTTGGAGTTTTGGATGCTAAAACGAGCTAGGACAGTGTCAATGTATGAAGCTTTAGATAAACACAACATCCTTTTCTTGCGACCCCTTATAACTTTGATCCCAAGGATGTGTCCAGCTTCTCCCAAGTCCTTCATATCAAACTGTTGGACAACCATACCCTTACATCTGATAACACTTTGACATTGTTGCCAATGAGCAATATGTCATCTACGTATAGTACAAGAAATACCACTACGTTTCCGTCACATCTCTTGTATACACAAGACTCATCGCCTATTTCCACAAGAATCGCCGCTTCTGCTCTATACACCAAATTGAAGCAACATTGACCGGTCCCTTCTTTAGGAGAAGTACGGTATGACCATAGGATGCTAGGGAATTCTTTGACCCAACTGCCTCCGACGTGGTGTAGCTGTTGGTGCAAGTTGCATCAGTGAAGTCCTCCTCTAAGTGTTTTAATGTTTAACAATATACTTAAGTCAGTGATACATTAAACAAGAGAAGGGGAGTTAAGAGAAGAGTAACAAAATGGACCAAAGTCCTAGTAAATCTAGGCAATAAGTCCTGATCATGGATTGGGCACTAAGTCCTGGCAAAGGGCTGGGCACCGAAGACCTGATCAGAAGTTGGGCACGAAGTCCTGGTTGAGGACTGGGCAAGAAGACCTGGCCGAGGGTTGGGCACCGAAGACCTGGTTCGTGGAATTAGGCACGAAGACCTGGCTGAGGGTTGGGCACCGAAGTCCTGGACTTAGGGTTTGGGCATGAAGTCTTGGTCCGAGGGATTGAGCAACTTATCTAAGCGATGACTAAGGACAGAAGTAGAGACGGGTAGGGGTTCGGACGTCTCGAGATCCGAGAGTATCGAAGGCTAAGCAAAAGTCCACCCGAAGGACTGGGGTGGCAATCGTCTCCTGAATGGAGTAGGTGAAAGGCACGTTCTTGGGGGTGGGAACTTGCGTCTGTTCGACCTAGGGTTTCGTTGAAATCCGAAGTCAGAACCAAGTCCTTAAGGCTAATATTGTGTGTTTATTTGCTTTGTATTTGTGTATCTTGTAGGTACCAAGAATAGAAGATAAAGCAAGAAAAAACTGTGCTGGAAACCTTGAAGCCAGGCGACCCCATCAATGGGGGTGCCCACATCAAAGAACAAAAAACTAGTTTTGTGAAGGAACGCAGAATAGGCTTCCATTCAGGCGCCCGGGATGATACAGGTGCCCAAGTTGAAAGTTGTATTTACTGTTTCGAGTCCGAAGAAGAGATAAGCTTTCATTCAGGCACCTGGGAGGTCCAGGGTGCCCTGGTCAAAGGTTTTATCAGCTGCGGCGAGTTCGGCGCAGGGATGAGGTTTGACCAAGTCCATAGGGGCGCCCCGGTGATCACAGGCGCCCGTATGAAGCCTATAAAAGGGGCTTCGACCCCTCAGCTTCTAACACAACTTTCCGGAACAATTTTGACCATTCTGACCGACGACAAAGCGCTAAAGACAAGGCTCTACGACCGAGAGGCTCTAGGAGGAAGTGCGCGGCACTTCAGAGGTCCAGATCGACCAAGTTTCAAATCTCGTTTGTTCGGTTTGTGTTTATTATTCCGCATTCAATTTATTATCTTTTTGATTGTACTTCTGCACTGTAATACGGGTTTCTGTGCCTCCGGAAAGTCCGGAAAGGAGACCAATAGTGGACGGGCGTTCCCGTGCCTAGGCCTTGGATGTACTGACCCTGGGGGGTTGGTAACCAAGTAAAAAATCCCGCGTGCGCTGTGTTGTGTTTTCTTCGTTCTGTTTATTTTCCGCTGCACTAACGCTCTGAGTCTAGAACGAAGATTCGAAATGTTTATGATTTCGACGAGAAAGATTTACGTTCGATATTCACCCCCCCTCTCAATCGACGGCACTGGTCCTACAATTGGTATCAGAGCCAGACAGCTCTTCACCGGACTAACCGCCGACGGAGCAACGACGCCAGGAGTTGAGGGGGAGCCCAGGGGTGAATCAGGTACATTTTTTTTAATGTATGTTTTTAAATTCCATATTATATGCTTCACGTGCAGGGAGACAGGGCACTATAAAAATCAATCCCCTACTCGTAAGAATCGTTCCTCACCAGCAGCAAAGGAGGCACCAGCGCCAGGAGTCCGGAGAGACAAAAGTCACGTACGATGCTTCAAATGCGAAAAGTACGGACACTACAAAAACAAGTGTCCGACAAAGGTACGCAGAATTTACGTTCCAAAATTTTTTTAAATTCCTGCACTGTCCCATGTAGATAATTTAGATAATTTTTCTAATAAGTTAGAAGTATTGCATAGGCAAATAGATATCTTACATGATCGGTTAGAAAAAGTAAATAATTCTAAAATATCATAAATTAACCTTGTAATCCTTAACATTAATTCGTTAATTTCTAAAATTAATTCTGAAATTAATCCTAAATTTAAGTCTGAAAATTTTAATAATTTTAATTCTGAATTAAAATCTGAATTCAAATTTGAAAATCCTTTAGATAATTATGAATTCAAACTTGAAAATCCTTTGTATAAATCTGAACTCAAATTTGAAAATCCTTTAGATAATTATGAGTTCAAATTTGAAAATTCTTTGGATAAATCTAAATTCAAATTTAAAAATCCTTTAGATAATTATGAGTTCAAATTTAAAAATCCTTTAGATAATTATGAATTCAAATTTGAAAATCTTAAGGATAATTCTAAAGATAACTCTGAAATTAGTGAAAATATTTCTGGAGATAATCCTGAAATTATTGAAATTATTTCTGAGGATAAAAATGATATTCTTGAGGATAATAAAGATGAAGTTTTTTTAGATGATAACTTAATTATAGATAATATTGACGGTTATTACAGAACTTTAACTAGTGACCCTAATCACTCCACATACTTTGAGGATATTGAAAGGTCTAATTTTGAGGAGGAGATAAAATTTTCTAAGATCGAGGTCATAGTCAATAAAGTTTACAAAGACTCAAATAAATCAGAATTATTAGAGAAACTTGAAAGGATAAATAAAGATAAAATAGTAAAGGAATTAGAAATTCTTGAAATAATGAAAATGATGAAATTAAACCCACAACTTTTAACCAACCCAAAAATTTTGAAACTTAAATCAAGATAAATCTTAAAAAAACCCTATTTAAATTTAAATTAATTTTTAAACCTTAATTTAATCCTTTATTTAACATTAATTAATTCTTAATATTTAATTCATAATTAATTAATTAATTTTAAGATAAATCAAATTTTAAGTTAAAGCTTGATTTATTAAATCAAACTCAAATTAATTCAATTAAATCTTAATTAAATCAAAATCAAATTAATTCAAATTAATTCAATGAAATCTTAATTAAATCAAAATCAAATTAATTCAAATTAATTCAAAGAAATCTTAATTAAATCAAATTCAAATTAATTCAAATTAAGTCAATTAAATCTTAATTAAATTAAATTCAAATTAATTCAAATTAAGTCAATTAAATCAAATTCAAATTAATCTTAATTAATTCAATTAAATCTTAATTAAATAAAACTCTTAATTAACTCAATTAATCCTTAATTAACTCAATTCCAATTAATTCCTAAATAACTTAAACTCGAACTAAAATAAAATCTTACCCAAACCGCAACAATTAAATTAATAAAACTAAATATGTTAATGTGGATTGACATATTCGTGGGTTCACACGACATGTATCAAATCGGAAATTTGATACATCGTTAGAAACTTAATTAATTATTTTGACTTGTTTGACTCATGCATAATGGTCAGGACATGCATTTGCTATTTTTCTTAATATATGTCATGTCATTCATATTTAAATTTTATGCATGATTTAGAACGGCTATAGGAAAATGATTAATTGAAACTTGATCAACCTAGTATTAGGTGGAGGTGAGATGATAGTACGTTAGGGAAGCCTTTTTGGTGGAACTAGCTGAAGCTACCGATCCAAAACCTAAACTAGTTAGACCAAAATCTTTCAAGAAGTAACTTGAAGATGAATTTTCTATAAAAGGCTTTGTCAAGGAAAGGGTTGATGATCCAATAAGGCTACGGCCAAAGAAGGCCTAGTGCCTCGCTAAGACCTGGAAGCCAATTACTGAAAATCAAATTCACTTTACTATTGTCAGATTTGAATCTAACACAAGTTTCAATTAAATCTTAGATTTAATAATCAATTAAGAAAAATGATTCAAGCATCTCATAATGCACCCATAAGGCAACCATGCTTGTTGTATTGAGACATCTAGAATGGGTGAGATGTTAAGGACCAATGAATCGAAAAATAGTTTTCAAAATTCTTTTTCAAAATTGTTAGAATATTTTTCTAAAAATATATTTTCAAAATAGTGCTTCAACATAATAATATTTTTATGGAATTCATGCTTGTCTGGTTGATTATATATTATATGTTTTCAAAAAGTATAGCCTTTTTAAAAATTGTTTGACTCATACAATTAGACACAAGCCTTTTAGTATAACACTAAAGTTCGTTAAGGCACTTAGATAGAGTCAAACGGTGTCAAGTGTAGGGGGAGTATTTTCATTCTTTTGAAATGTCCTTTTTAAAGTCTTTTCGAAAACTGTGCTTTAAATTACTATCACTTGGGTTTCCGAAAAAGCGTATACTTTAAAAATTATACTCTTTACAGATTATGGTTTTGAAATTGATCCTCCTGAAAAGTATTGTTCATTTGATTTATGATAAACCCTAAAAGACACAGAGGAAGGTCTACTTCATGATCTACAAGGACTCCTAGGATGTGTCAAATTTAGGGGTGTCTAAGTCAAAAGAAAAATTTCTGACAAGTTTTTTTTGGAAATTATTTAATTTGAAATTATTAGATAATTCCTTTGATTTGAATCAAACCTTAAGACTCAGAGGAAGATTACTTGTGGTCAACAAGCTTCCTAGGACTGAGTCAAGTTTAGGAGGAGGTCAAATTAAAAAGAATTATTCAATATTCCACACGGTATTTTCAAATCCTTATGAAAACATAAGTATCCTTTCAAATACTATCAGTTTTCAAAATTTATCTTGTTTTAATCATATTGAAATAATATTTTTCTTGAGTTTGGAAAATTTTTCCAGGACACTTAGGAAAATGTTCTTGTAGCTAACAAGGTTTTCTATGATTGTGTCAGACTGGAAGATAAACCAAGTCAAGTAAAATATTATGTCTTCAAAAATTCATACATTTTTTTAAAATGTACTTACATATATTTTTAAAGTACTATCATTTTTTTCTTATCAAAATTCTGTTCAGAAATAGTACTTACTTGAAATTGGAGAATTTTCCAGGACACTTAGGAAAATGTCCTTGTAGTCACAAGGTTTCCTAGGATTATGTCAGATTGGAAAAGAAACCAAGTCATGTAAAATATTATGTTTTAAAAATAAGATTCTTCTAAGTACTTATACTTTACAAAAATTCTAAGATTTTTCCAAATACTTATAATTTATCAAGGCTCAAATATTTTTCAAAAGTACTTGCATTTTTCAAAAGCTCAAATATTTTTCGAAAGTACTTGCAAAATATTCACAATATTTTTCAAAATGTTTCCATTGTTGGTGCAAGCATTCTTGTTTTTGATGTATGACAAAGGGGGAGAGATGCGCCTTAAGTTAGAAATAATTTTTTTTTCTCTGTCTTACCAAAGGATCAAAAAAAATAATCAAAATGTTTTTCAAAAAGGGGGGAGAGTGAAAGATAGAAATTTTTTCCTATTTTTTCCTAGAGGATCAAAAATGGATTTTCAAAACTTAGATCATTTTTCATTTGATCCCAAGAGTTAAAATTTATCCCTTTCAACCAATCTAACTTAAGATATTGACAAACATCAAAAAGGGGGAGATTGTTGGTGCAAGTTGCATCAGTGATGTCCTCCTCTATGTGTTTTAATATTTGACAATATACTTAAGTCAGTGATACATTAAACAAGAGAAGGGGAGTTAAGAGAAGAGTAACAAAATGGACCAAAGTCCTAGTAAATCTAGGCAATAAGTCCTGATCATGGATTGGGCACTAAGTCCTGGCAAAGGGCTGGGCACCGAAGACCTGACCGGAAGTTGGGCACGAAGGCCTGGTCGAGGACTGGGCAAGAAGACCTGGCCGAGGGTTGGGCACCGAAGACCTGGTTCGAGGAATTGGGCACGAAGACCTGGCCGAGGGTTGGCCACCGAAGTCCTGGACTTAGGGTTTGGGCATGAAGTCTTGGTCCAAGGGATTGAGCAACTTAGTTGAGCGATGACTAAGGACAGTAGTAGAGATGGGTCGGGGTTCGGATGTCTCGAGATCCGGGAGTATCGGAGGCTAAGCAAAAGTCCACCCAAAGGACTGGGGTGGCAACCGTCTCCTGAATGGAGTAGGTGAAAGGCGCGTTCTCGGGGGTGGGAACTTGCATCGGTTCGACCTAGGGTTTCGTGAAAATTCGAAGTCAGAACCAAGTACTTAAGCCTAATATTATATGTATATTTGCTTTGTATTTGTGTATCTTGCAAGTACCAAGAATATAAGACAAAGCAAGAAAAAACTATGCTGAAAACCTTGAAGCTAGGCGCCCCCATCAATGGGGGCGCCCAGATCAAAGAAAAAAAACCAGTTTTGTGAAGGAACACAGAAAAGGCTTCCATTTAGGCGCCCGGGATGATACAGGCGCCCAAGTTAAAAGTTGTATTTATTGTTTCGAGTCCGAAGCAGAGATAAGCTTTCATTCAGGCACCTGGGAGGTCCAGGGTGCCTTGGTCAAAGGTTTTATCAGCTGCGGCGAGTTCGGCGCAGGGATGAGGTTTGACCAAGTCCATAGGGGCACCCCGGTGATCACAGGCACTCGTATAAAGCCTATAAAAGAGGCTTCGACCCCTCAGCTTCTAACACAACTTTCCGAAATGATTCTGAGCATTCTCACTGACGACAAAGCCCTAAAGACGAGGCTCTATGACTGGGAGGCTCCAAGAGGAAGTGCGCGGCACTTCGGAGGTCCATATCGGCCGAGTTTCAAATCTCGTTTGTTCGGTTTGTGTTTATTATTCCGCACTCAATTTATTATCTTTATGATTGTACTTCTGCACTGTAAGATGAGTTTCTCCACCTCTAGAAAGTCCAAAAAGGAGACCAATAGTGGACGGACGTTCCCGTGCCTAGCCCTTGGATGTACTGACCCTGGGGAGTTGGGAACCAAGTAAAAAATCCCGCGTGCTCTGTGTTGTGTTTTCTTCGTTCTGTTTATTTTCCGCTACTCTAACGCTCTGAGTCTAGAACGAAGATTCGAAAAGTTTACGATTTCCGCGAGAAAGATTTATGTTCGATATTCACCCCCCCCCCTCTATTGACGGCACCGGTCCTACAGTAGCTTTATCTTGAGCCCTCTAATGATCTCCCGGTTGACCACTTCTGCCTGGCCGTTGCCTTGAGGATAAGCGACTGAGGTGAAGGCTTGGTGAATACCTAGTCCTTGATGGATCGACTTGTGTTGCTAGAGGGGGGTGAATAGCAATTCTCGAACCCCTTTCATCCTACACGGTTAGTTGCACAGCGGAATATACAATAAAACAATAACAAAATCACTAACCAATGCTAACACGGATGATTTACTTGGTATCCACCCCGGACGGGTGACTAATCCAAGAATCCGTCGGTGGATCACTCCCCAGATAACCTCCGGCTAGTCCTTGTCGCTCTTTGTGGGTGGAGAAACCTCGCCATAGTACCTTGACACGATCTGGACTCAAGAGACTACTAACAAGCCTTAACCAAGCTTGTTTCGTCAAAAATCTCAGCCACCACGAAGTCCTCTTTAAATAGGACTCGGCTGAAACCCGCGAACCAGTCGACCGCCCCCAGGGCAGTCGACTGGTGCCACTGAAATTTGACCGTTGCACCCCAACGTTCGAATTCTCAGCCAACTCACCAGCCACCTACTAGTCGACTGCCCCCAGGGCAATCACTGGTCCATGGATGAGACCCTTCTGTGAGTTTCATCAGTCACCTGCCCCCAGGCCTGTCGACTAGACTACTCACACACCTAAGGTTACCCTTCCTGAGTACATTCCACTCCACACTCAAACCCTAGGATTTCCTGAGTACAATCACACAACACTCATACCCTCACGACTCGACTGACTCCTCGTCCGCAGCCTTGACTATTGCCTTCGCTCCCTCTTCATCTTCGGCTCCCATCCCTCGGATGCACGCAAGCCTCCAGCTTGCCTCTGTGCCATCCTTCATGCATGCCTCGAAGTCTGTGCCCATCAGCTCATCGTCCCTGCTCTCCAAGGTCCCTCGGATGCGCACGCAAGCCTCCAGCTTGCCTCCATGCCACCCTTCACCGTACTGAGGCCGTCCAGTCAAGTCCATATGTGTAACCTGTACATCCTGCACACTCAACATACACATATGAGAACACAAGGGAAAACCTAACTTAAACCCTTTTCCCAAACATCAAAACACTTGGTCACTCCGGACTACAGATTGCTCAACAATCTCCCCCTTTTTTATGTTGGCAATACGTTTAAGTTAGAGAAAACAAAGAGTATAGAATAGCAAAAACAATGCTAAACAAATGCATATGCAATGCAGACATGGATCCTATCCCAAGGCATCCCACACCTAACCCTCCAAGTTAGGAATTTCCACACCTAACTTCCCAAAGTTAGGAATTTCCCACAAAACGGGGTTTTTAAAGCTTCTCCAAAGCTCCCCCTTCATTGGACTTACAAAGGCTTTTTAAGAACTCCAAGGTTCCCCTTACGCCAAAAATGGAGCAATCATACTCCCCCTTAATCTCAACCCCCCCTAAACCTAGGGTATCTAGCAAAGGGGTGTTTGGTTTCCCAACTTAACCCTAACACTTCTCCCCCTTTGCCTAATATCAAAAAGACTCCAACAATATCCCAATTATTGGATCTTTTAAACCCCAATGACCATAAACAATGTGTACTAGCCCCCATACACTTGTTTTACATCATTTGGACACAAACCCAACTGCAGATACAAAATTCAGCCTTTACCAGTCGACTGCCCAAATGGGCAGTCGATTGATACTCTGAAATTTAGAATTTCAGCCTTTTCTGACGAGTTTCAGAAATGTGCCAAAAATTCCACACATCTCCAAAAATTCCCAAATTTTGTGGAGACATTTGTGGTACTCATACCTACTTGGAAAAAATATATTCCAAAATGTATCGATCATCATTCTCAAGTTTGACACATAACCCAAAACTAGCAAAAAGGTTCACTCAAACCTTAACCAAAAGTCCTAGTTTTGGTTTCCCCTTGATGTCCCTGCCCATACCAATCCACAATGCATCCCTAGCATTAATTTATATGACATTTGCACATCAAAAACCAACCTTCATGCTATATGACCCCAATGTCATATTTCCATGCATGAAATTCAAAAACATCGTGCCAAAACACAAGAATTGAGACTCAAGTCCGTCTCCAATTCTTTTGGCACACTCCATGGTCCATCTAGACCTCTAGGAGCAACCCTCCCAAGGTCCATTCACCATATATCCCAAAGGCTTCTAGAGCTCCCCCTTGAGCTCTTAGCCCTAGCCACCTCCCTAGGTAACTCAACAAACACTAGACCACACCGGTGTACCTCCGGTGACTCTTGGCCTACAAACTCAACCCTCTTAACCTTAGACACCTTGTCCTTGGTTAAATCATTTCTTTTTTCCTTTAAATGGCACCCTTTTGCCATTTTTGGACTCCCCCTTCTTGCCATAATCATATGCTGCCCTAGCATATTTTTTTCCCTTGGCATGGGAGTTCTTAGATCGGTATCCCAACCCCGATCTATCATTGGTGCAGTTTAAACAACCCAACACCATATCTAAACCCTTAGATCCAATAGTGAATCTCTCTAGGGTTTTCTCTAACCTATCAAGCTTTTCTCTTAAAGCTTGATTTCCCCTTTCTAGGTTCCTAAACCTAGAATCCATATGTCCACTTTGGACATTCCTAGACCTACCCTCCTTTCTAGGCACATCCCTCCCCTTCTTTTGATTTTTGCCTTGATCCTTAGGTCTAGAGGTCTTGAATTTTTCATGATGAATGTTCTTCCTAGGATTTTGATCTACTTTGTTAACCCTAGTCCTATCATTGTATCTAAATCCAAAATTGTGCACCATCAAACATTTCTCATTAATTTTAGCATGCATGGATGAATGATTAATTCTATTTTTATCATGCAAGGAGGAATTCAAATGTGAATTACATTTAAATTTAAGATTAGGGATTACCTCCCTTATCTTTGTAGTCCCTCTTAGTTGTGAACTTCGCTTCCTCCTTTCTTCTTTCTCCCAACTCCTCAAGTGTCCCATTTTCTTGAGCTCTTTCTTCCTTGGACACTTGGTGTGGTAGTGCCCTAACTCTCCACATGTGAAGCAACGGATTTTCTTCCTCTTCTCTTGGGCTTCTCCAATCCTACAACTCATATTAGATTTAAAAGAATTTGAAATAGATTTAGATCTTACCTCCTTTTTACCTTTCGGACACTTGTCCTTATAGTGCCCCTTTTCGTTGCAACCAAAGCATGTGATGTGTTCCTTTCTCTTGGCTTTGGTGGAGGAGGAGGCTAGGTTGACTTCTTCTTCAACCTCGAATGATGTGGATGCTTCCTCTTGTTCTTGTGTAGATGAGGGTCTCTCCTCCCCCTCAATCCTTGAGGTGGTGACCTCCTCCTCTTCTCTAGATGAGGTGGATGACCTCTCACTTTCTTCTTCCACTCCACTTGATGATGTTGATACTTCTCCTCCTTTTACTTCTTCGGATGTCAAAAATCTCTCACTCTCTTCTTCCACTTCTTGAATCAATGGATTGATTTCTTTGGGCTCTTGAATTTGTGTAGGATTTTCATGATATTCTTTGACTTTATTCCATAATTCATGTGTATCTCTATATTTGTAAAATACGGTGGTTCGAAAATTCGGACCAGAAAATTTTTCGGGATTTTTCCGGATAGAGTCTAGGGTTTCCGGCCTTACGGTAGGAGCCCAAGGGGCTTTATTGTAAAAATTTAAAAACTTATCAAGGGTTTCATAAAAGAAAACCTCAAATAAGTTTGCTTATGAAAATTACCTAAAGTGAAGGGGTTAAGTTGATAAACTATTTAACTTTATAGACTTGAGGTATATTATATAAATTTAGAAGGGTTAATATGTGAAAAACCTTATCCTAAGGACAATGTTTGGATTCTGAAGAATTGAGGGACTTTTCTGCAAAAAGTCTCCCCCCATATATATATATATATATATATATATATATATATATATATATTCTTTTCCTTTCTTTTACTCACGCGCAGCCACACGCCCGAGTTATCTTCCCTCCGCGTGCCCTAAAACGCAGCCACCCCCTTTCTCCGCCGTTGTTGTCTCTCCCTCGCGTGACCTAGCTGCCAGGGACGCCAACGCCGACCCTCTCTTCATTCTTCCCCAGCGTGAGCCCTAGCCGCAACCCACCTCGCGACTTCTTCTTTTTCCTCTCCTTTGCGCGTGCCCTAGCCACGGCCACACCCGAGCCTCTCCCTGTGCTCGCATCGATGCCAAGGGATCACACCGAATACTTCTGATGGTCCTCTAATCCTCGACGGGTTGCAACGGAAAAGGTAAGACCTTCACATTTTGGATCACCCCGATCTTGAGGGTTCGTGCCAACCTTAAATCCATTTCCGTTTGTAGCTTTTCTTTCGGGATTCTTTGAGGTTTGGAGTGGGTGATTGGCTCTCTGCTGGGATCGCTGGATTTAACCAATCAGAGGGGGAAATCACAGCGGGAGTGGTGCTTCTTCCTCAATTCTGCTTCCATTACAGAGGTTGGAAGGCTTCAGGCTTTCCCGGATTGCTGTGGTTGGTTATGCTTCGCCCAGCGATCAGGTAAGATCTATAGTTATTGGTTCATGGTGATGCGTTGTCAGTTTGGATTCTTACGCCACTGGGAGTTGTTGATCAGTAGGGGTAATGTCTCAGATCTGGGAATGGGATGTGAGTTTAGCTCTGTGCTATGGGATTTTAGATTTGATATTTTCTAATCAAATTGTTTCTTGCGTGTGCTCTGTGTTGGATAAGCTCTTAATCCTTCATGTGCGATTGCAGATCTTGTGATTAGGATCGTTAGAGTTGGATGTTGGATTGATCTTGGTTTTCGATTGGTGTTATGTGAACCTTGGGTTTAGTGTTGTGTTGTGTATGATCCTTGATCTTTTTGAGCTTGTAATAAGACTTGAGTAGTCCCTTTAAATTGGTAATGCATCCTACTGTGAGTTAAAATTCTTGTTGGTATTGATTATTATTCTGGGTTCAATGGTAACTTGGATGAATTGAAGTTGGATTATATGTAGCACAATTATCCTGTTTGGTTTCTCTCATCTTTGAAGGATTTGATAATGGATCGATTGAGAGTTTCATTGACTTATAATGATCCTAGCCATGTGAAATGGGGTAAAACAGTGATTAAGGGAGTTTTGTTATCTTAATTGAACTCGAATCAATTAATTCATTTCAAAGTGGGAATAAATCCATTCAGTTGTTAAAATCCTAATCTAGTAGTTTATGGCATGATTAGGGTTAATTGGGAGATTAAACCTAAACTTGATAATTTGGGTTCCGAAAACCTAACATGAATCTAATCTAGGTAACTTGGGGTAATAATGGTTACTCATTTAATTGTGATTAATTAAATGAAACAGGATAATTAGGACGATCCTAATTAATTGAGAAAACTCGTTTAGCTATAGATTATATATTATTGTAGCTAAACATTATGCCTTTGATACAGGGCATTGATTGGATTTAGCATTGCTGATTATCAGACGGGAGGTTCTTTCTGATACGAGTATCTTCAATTGAGGCGGGTACCCTTTGACCTATCTTTTAGATATTGTCATATTGCTATGCATTGTCTGTTATAGATAGCAGTAAGTTTATACGCTATCCTGAGTTATTATGCATGATCTGGATACTTGTTAGTTATTCCTGAGTTATTATACCTGTCCTGGATACTTGTTAGTTATCCTTGAGTTATCATGTCTGTTCTGGATACTTGTTAGCTATCCCTGAGTTATTATACCTGTCCTGGATACTTGTTAGTTATCCTTGAGTTATCAAGTCTGTTCTGGATACTTATTAGTTATCCCTGAGTTATTATACCTGTCCTGGATACTTGTTAGCTATCCCTGGGTTATCATGTCTGTTCTGGATACTTATTAGTTATCCCTGAGTTATTATACTGCCTGGATACTGTTAGCTATCCTGGTTATTATGCTGATCTGGATACTTGTTAGTTATCCCTGAGTTATTATGCCTGTCCTGGATACTTGTTAGTTATCTTTGAGTTATCATGTCTATACTGGATACTTGTTAGTTATCCCTGAGTTATTATATCTGAACTGGATACTTGTTAGTTATCCCTGAGTTATATTGCCTGACCTGGATACTTGTTAGTTATTCCTGAGTCATTATGTCTGTTCTGGATATTTGTTAGTTATCCCGGAGTTATTATGTCTGAACCGGATACTTGTTAGTTATCTCTGAGTTATATTGCCTGACCTGGATACTTGTTAGCTATCCCTGAGTTATTATGTCTATTCTGGATACTTGTTAGTTATCCCTGAGTTATTATGTCTGTTCTGGATACTTGTTAGTTATCCCTTAATTATTATATCCGTTCTGGATAGTTGTTAGTTATCCCTGAGTTATTATGCTGTTAGTTCCATACAGTATCAGGTAGTGTCATATCTAGATGTATGCTTAGAGATCGTGATGTATCTCCTGCCTTTGACCTTGAGGGATCTGTAGTTTTCGGCCAGTATACCTTGTAGGTTAACTGTATTTCCTGTTATAGGATTTCAGACTGAGACCTAGTATACTGAGGACTTGGGAGGGAGGTATGTGTATCTATCATACACCATCCTTGCATTGTTGCATGCCGGCGATCAGCGACTCCCTTGTGGTTGAGCCTAATCGTTTTCCGGCACATGATAGGCACACACGGCCACTCATGGGTTAGTGGATACCGTAGCGTGTGTGCATTTGCTCTGTATTGCTCCGCTCAACCGCTCATGGGTAGTGGTTTTGGAGCGTGGTAGCAAGCAGGGATCCCTTCTCTTCCCATAGACCAGAGAAGATGAGAGAGATATCTCCCCCATATATATATGGGGCGGAGTGTTCACTCCACCAGCATCCTGTCCACTCGGTCACTCAGGAGCAGTGATAGCAGGGTGCGTACAGTGTCACAGCTCTACCCACTCGGCCGACACAGTATCGCCTGTCTCGGTGACTTGACTGGTGTTAGGGGGTGACCATGACATTGCATCATATGCATACGATGCATTGTGCACTTGATTGTGTTTGCTGCATTTATTTGCTGCACTTGATTGACATGCATATACTGGATACCTGTATACCTTGGTTTATATGTTATACTTGTTCCATAGGGATTTATTTCACCCTCTGCAGGATAGATGGATTCTGGTATGTATCTTTATTCAGTATCTTCAGTATACCCTTTCTTCCTATTGTTCATATGAGGTTGTATCAGCGTAGACTTCTATTGTTATTATAACATACTATGCATATCTACTGGGTATTCGCTGAGTTTATGGACTCACACCGTTGCCATATGTTTTTATTTCAGGTTGAGATACTTGGAGTCGCCAGAAGAGCCCAGCAGCCAGTCCCTACCCATCGCGTCGACATACTTTTGCCTTGTACTTGTAGTACACTTGTTTTATATTTCTGTTAGTGATTTGTATATGTCGTATGAGTGTCATGTGCCCTAAGGGGTTTTTGTATTGGTTGTTTCGTCGTAAGTCGGACCGGTCCGCAGTCAGGTATGTTTTACTTAGTTGTCTGGTGTTTTTATGTTGTGTTTGTCTATTTTGGAGGCCTGAGGCCAAATATATACTGCGTGGGTTGTATGATTATTTGTATGTATGTGTAAATTGTCCGCCGGACAGGGGAGGTGCTGTCCGATTTTCTATTGGATCAGCGGCTCCTGGGTCTCGGGGCGTGACAATTTATTTTGGTATCAGAGCTCAGGTTGCGAGATACCTCGGGTATTTGCGGTTTTTTCGGTGTTTATCTGATACCAATTTATTTTGGTATCAGAGCAGTTATCGGATCTTGAATTGTGGATGTCTACTTGTTTTACGAGTCTTTCCGGATTTGTTCGGAATATTTTATCGATGTGGTTGTTTGGGACTTGGCGCGATGGGACTTCTTCTGGTGACAGGTATTTCTTCTGATCTCTTGTATCCCTTATCCTAGTTAGGATGGATAGAAATTCTTTTATTGGATCATGTTGTTATTCCTGTATAGTTATGTATAGATAGAAATTCTCTTATGTCATGGGATTATGTTATTATTCCTGTATATTTAGGTATGGTTAGAAATTCTTCCATATTATTGGATCATGTGACTATTCCTGTATGTTAAAGTATGGTTAGGAATTCTCTTATGTCATGGGATTATGTTTCCATTCATGTATATTTAGGTATGGTTAAAATTCCTCTCATGTTATCGGATAATGTTATTATTCTTATACCCATCTAGTAACTTGGTTAGACTATCCCAGCCTCGTGGGATCTTAAATACATACTTGATGGATTGATATATGTAGACTTGGTTTAGTTGGATTGACATGTAGTCAATCTATCTCATTCGTGATCGTTCATGTGAGCGAATAGTAACCTGTTGCGGATGAGATCTTGGAGTGGAGAATGTAAATTCTCTAGTGGCACCGATTGTTGAGTCGGAAAGCCAAGGTCGAGTATGTTGACAACCTATTGGAGGTTAAGGAATTTGATTTTTCCAGACCTTACTATATGTAGTATGTATTCTAGCTATTATTAGCTGAGCGAGAACTGGAGCTGCTTACCGTAGTTGGCTCAATCGGTATAGGATCGACTTATCCTAGTGTAAGGAATTTCAGACATTTGGTTGCATTGCCTGGTTAGGTGACTGGACGGACGACTAGGGTTTCTGACCTACATGGATGTAGAAGGGTAGCATTAGCTATATGCTATCATCTTAGTAGAGGATTGATACATCTTTCTTGGGACTTTGACCATGGATCATTGTACTGGTATGACCTAGAAGGTACATGTTGAAGTGATTGGGCTAATAGAAAAGTTAGAGCTAGTTGCTTGACATTTATGGTACTATTTTTACTTGGTCTGAATAACCAAGCAGTATTACGGACTTATGATTGCGTGGAGGCAAATCACTTAAAACTAGCACCTTGTTAGTGATATCGAGGACGACCGTGGGAAATAAAGGAATTGCTTATGAGTATGTTGAGATACTCTAAGAGACAGCAGCTCTAGCCCTTGTTACGGAGTAGGACCTTAGAGGGTTTGACCATAGAGTGGAGGAATTGGACTGTATTGGATTACGAGTCACGACGGTGTGACTCGCTAGTTGTACGCTATTCTATGAGGATTGACTCATAGATTGGGTGTATGTTGGATATCTCGATAGCATCGGATGTATGACCGTAGGTGCGAGGATTAGTATATCTTCCGATGAGATTTGACATAATCAGGAGGTAAGATGTCACTGACTTCGGTTATTATCGTGGATTATAGTACGGATGATAGGTTGATACCTGACTTTTTGTGTTGAGAGTTGGATTGAATCTCTATGTTTTGTATTTTGAGGATTCTAGTAGTGGACATGGACTACAGATTGTAGCTTTTGATGATCATTGGTGGATAAATGATCTTTCTGTGGTTGATTGTTTAGGAAGTCTGTTATTGATAGCAGCATATGGTACGACATATTGGCATAATCTTTAAAATTTCATGTGATCTTCTGATGGTCTATTAGAGAATATATATACAGATATATGACTTGTGATGGTTGGGAGGATGTCATTGACTTGGGATACTCGGATGATACTTATGAATGTAACATTCTATGTTCGCGGATCGGAGTATAAACTTGACACCAGTGATCTTAGGATTGAGTGCCCTGGATAGTTGTTGTGATTGGTTGGTTTTCGGGTGTACCTGGCTATCGGATAATAACCTCTGGATTAATAACTCCAGTTGCTCCGTAGCAGAGTAACCATAGGGAATCAGACGAAGTGATTACTCATGATTAGTACAGACCTGCTTAGCTGCTAGTGTGTGTCATATGAGGAATGAACGAAATTTGGGGACCAAATTTTTATTAGTGGGGGAGAATGTAAAATACGGTGGTTCGAAAATTCGGACCAGAAAATTTTTCGGGATTTTTCCGGATAGAGTCTAGGGTTTCCGGCCTTACGGTAGGAGCCCAAGGGGCTTTATTGTAAAAATTTAAAAACTTATCAAGGGTTTCATAAAAGAAAACCTCAAATAAGTTTGCTTATGAAAATTACCTAAAGTGAAGGGGTTAAGTTGATAAACTATTTAACTTTATAGACTTGAGGTATATTATATAAATTTAGAAGGGTTAATATGTGAAAAACCTTATCCTAAGGACAATGTTTGGATTCTGAAGAATTGAGGGACTTTTCTGCAAAAAGTCTCCCCCCATATATATATATATATATATATATTCTTTTCCTTTCTTTTACTCACGCGCAGCCACACGCCCGAGTTATCTTCCCTCCGCGTGCCCTAAAACGCAGCCACCCCCTTTCTCCGCCGTTGTCGTCTCTCCCTCGCGTGACCTAGCTGCCAGGGACGCCAACGCCGACCCTCTCTTCATTCTTCCCCAGCGTGAGCCCTAGCCGCAACCCACCTCGCGACTTCTTCTTTTTCCTCTCCTTTGCGCGTGCCCTAGCCACGGCCACACCCGATCCTCTCCCTGTGCTCGCATCGATGCCAAGGGATCACACCGAATACTTCTGATGGTCCTCTAATCCTCGACGGGTTGCAACGGAAAAGGTAAGACCTTCACATTTTGGATCACCCCGATCTTGAGGGTTCGTGCCAACCTTAAATCCATTTCCGTTTGTAGCTTTTCTTTCGGGATTCTTTGAGGTTTGGAGTGGGTGATTGGCTCTCTGCTGGGATCGCTGGATTTAACCAATCAGAGGGGGAAATCACAGCGGGAGTGGTGCTTCTTCCTCAATTCTGCTTCCATTACAGAGGTTGGAAGGCTTCAGGCTTTCCCGGATTGCTGTGGTTGGTTGTGCTTCGCCCAGCGATCAGGTAAGATCTATAGTTATTGGTTCATGGTGATGCGTTGTCAGTTTGGATTCTTACGCCACTGGGAGTTGTTGATCAGTAGGGGTAATGTCTCAGATCTGGGAATGGGATGTGAGTTTAGCTCTGTGCTATGGGATTTTAGATTTGATATTTTCTAATCAAATTGTTTCTTGCGTGTGCTCTGTGTTGGATAAGCTCTTAATCCTTCATGTGCGATTGCAGATCTTGTGATTAGGATCGTTAGAGTTGGATGTTGGATTGATCTTGGTTTTCGATTGGTGTTATGTGAACCTTGGGTTTAGTGTTGTGTTGTGTATGATCCTTGATCTTTTTGAGCTTGTAATAAGACTTGAGTAGTCCCTTTAAATTGGTAATGCATCCTACTGTGAGTTAAAATTCTTGTTGGTATTGATTATTATTCTGGGTTCAATGGTAACTTGGATGAATTGAAGTTGGATTATATGTAGCACAATTATCCTGTTTGGTTTCTCTCATCTTTGAAGGATTTGATAATGGATCGATTGAGAGTTTCATTGACTTATAATGATCCTAGCCATGTGAAATGGGGTAAAACAGTGATTAAGGGAGTTTTGTTATCTTAATTGAACTCGAATCAATTAATTCATTTCAAAGTGGGAATAAATCCATTCAGTTGTTAAAATCCTAATCTAGTAGTTTATGGCATGATTAGGGTTAATTGGGAGATTAAACCTAAACTTGATAATTTGGGTTCCGAAAACCTAACATGAATCTAATCTAGGTAACTTGGGGTAATAATGGTTACTCATTTAATTGTGATTAATTAAATGAAACAGGATAATTAGGACGATCCTAATTAATTGAGAAAACTCGTTTAGCTATAGATTATATATTATTGTAGCTAAACATTATGCCTTTGATACAGGGCATTGATTGGATTTAGCATTGCTGATTATCAGACGGGAGGTTCTTTCTGATACGAGTATCTTCAATTGAGGCGGGTACCCTTTGACTTATCTTTTAGATATTGTCATATTGCTATGCATTGTCTGTTATAGATAACAGTAAGTTTATACGCTATCCTGAGTTATTATGCCTGTTCTGGACACTTGTTAGTTATCCCTGAATTATTATGTCTATACTGGATATTGTTAGCTATCCCTGATTATTATGCATGATCTAGAACTTGTTAGTTATCCCTGAGTTATTATGTCTGAACTGGATACTTGTTAGTTATCCCTGAGTTATATTGCCTGACCTGGATACTTGTTAGTTATTCCTGAGTCATTATGTCTGCTCTGGATACTTGTTAGTTATCCCTGAGTTATTATGTCTGAACCGGATACTTGTTAGTTATCCTGGTTATTATATCTGAACTGGATACTTGTTAGTTATCCTGAGTTATATTGCCTGACCTAGATACTTGTTAGTTATTTCTGAGTCATTATGTCTGTTCTGGATACTTGTTAGTTATCCCTGAGTTATTATACCTGTCCTGGATACTTGTTAGTTATCTTGAGTTATCATGTCTGTTCTGGATACTTATTAGTTATCCCTGAGTTATTATACCTGTCCCGGATACTTGTTAGCTATCCCTGGGTTATTATGCATGATCTGGATACTTGTTAGTTATCCCTGAGTTATTATGCCTGTCCTGGATACTTGTTAGTTATCCTTGAGTTATCATGTCTATACTGGATACTTGTTAGTTATCTCTGAGTTATTATCTCTGAACTGGATACTTGTTAGTTATCCTTAAGTTATCATGTCGGTTCTGGATACTTATTAGTTATCCCTGAGTTATTATACCTGTCCTGGATACCTGTTAGCTATCCCTGGGTTATTATGCATGATCTGGATACTTGTTAGTTATCCCTGAGTTATTATATCTGAACTGGATACTTGTTAGTTATCCCTGAGTTATATTGCCTGACCTGGATACTTGTTAGTTATTCCTGAGTCATTATGTCTGTTCTGGATATTTGTTAGTTATCCCGGAGTTATTATGTCTGAACCGGATACTTGTTAGTTATCCCTGAGTTATATTGCCTGACCTGGATACTTGTTAGCTATCCCTGAGTTATTATGTCTGTTCTGGATACTTGTTAGTTATCCCTGAGTTATTATGTCTGTTCTGGATACTTGTTAGTTATCCCTTAATTATTATGTCCGTTCTGGATACTTGTTAGTTATCCCTGAGTTATTATGCTGTTAGTTCCATACAGTATCAGGTAGTGTCATATCTAGATGTATGCTTAGAGATCGTGATGTATCTCCTGCCTTTGACCTTGAGGGATCTGTAGTTTTCAGCCAGTATACCTTGTAGGTTAACTGTATTTCCTGTTATAGGATTCAGACTGAGACCTAGTATACTGAGGACTTGGGAGGGAGGTATGTGTATCTATCATACACCATCCTTGCATTGTTGCATGCCGGCGATCAGCGACTCCCTTGTGGTTGAGCCTAATCGTTTTCTGGCACATGATAGGCACACACGGCCACTCATGGGTTAGTGGATACCGTAGCGTGTGTGCATTTGCTCTGTATTGCTCCGCTCAATCGCTCATGGGTAGTGGTTTTGGAGCGTGGTAGCAAGCAGGGATCCCTTCTCTTCCCATAGACCAGAGAAGATGAGAGAGATATCTCCCCCATATATATATGGGGCGGAGTGTTCACTCCACCAGCATCCTGTCCACTCGGTCACTCAGGAGCAGTGATAGCAGGGTGCGTACAGTGTCACAGCTCTACCCACTCGGCCGACACAGTATCGCCTGTCTTGGTGACTTGACTGGTGTTAGGGGGTGACCATGACATTGCATCATATGCATACGATGCATTGTGCACTTGATTGTGTTTGCTGCATTTATTTGCTGCACTTGATTGACATGCATATACTGAATACCTGTATACCTTGGTTTATATGTTATACTTGTTCCATAGGGATTTATTTCACCCTCTGCAGGATAGATGGATTCTGGTATGTATCTTTATTCAGTATCTTCAGTATACCCTTTCTTCCTATTGTTCATATGAGGTTGTATCAGCGTAGACTTCTATTGTTATTATAACATACTACGCATATCTACTGGGTATTCGCTGAGTTTATGGACTCACACCGTTGCCATATGTTTTTATTTCAGGTTGAGATACTTGGAGTCGCCAGAAGAGCCCAGCAGCCAGTCCCTACCCATCGCGTCGACATACTTTTGCCTTGTACTTGTAGTACACTTGTTTTATATTCTGTTAGTGATTTGTATATGTCGTATGAGTGTCATGTGCCCTAAGGGGTTTTTGTATTGATTGTTTCGTCGTAAGTCGGACCGGTCCGCAGTCAGGTATGATTTACTTAGTTGTCTTGTGTTTTATATTGTGTCTATCTATATTTTGAGGCCTGAGGCCAATTAAACTGCGTGGTCGTGTTCTGTGTATGTGTAAATTGTCCGCCGGACAGGGGAGGTGCTGTCCGATTTTCTATTGGATCAGCGGCTCCTGGGTCTCGGGGCGTGACAGGTCAACACTGAAATCCCTTAAGGAATTTAGATAAAAGTCAGACCGTGTCGGATACAAAGGTTTTTTTTTTTATTTTTCCGAAAAAAATTTAGATTTTTTCAAAAACCTTATGCTCTAAAACTTATTATCATCTCAAAATAAGGTTTTCAAAAATTGATTCAAAAACCTTCCTATACTACTATCTGTTTGAAAAATTATCATCATTTCAAAATATTTTTCGAAAACTATGTTATCATTTCAAGTTATGTTTTCAAAAATTCATCTCCTTGAAAGTTATCATACTCAAAAGGTTGTTCAAATTTTTTTAATTTTTGATAAACCCTAAAGACACAAAGGAGGTCTACTTATTGATCTACAAGGACTCCTAGGATGTGTCAAATTTAGGGGGAGTCTAAACCAAAAGAAATTATTTCTAACATGTATTTTCTTTGGCAATTATCTTTGAAATTATTCTTTTGATCTGAACTGAACCCTAAGAGGAAGAATACTTGTTGTCAACAAGCTTCCAAGGACTGTGTCAAGTTTAGGGGGAGGTCAAATTAAAAGAGTTATTAAACATTTCTAAATAATATGTTTCCATACACTATATTTTCAAAATTGTGTCGAAAATATAAGTAATTTGTCTTACAAAATATTATTATTTTAAAATGTTTTCTTTGACTTATAAAATTATTTTTGAAATACCTTTTGAAATAATATTTGCTTGAGTTTTGAGAATTTCCAGGACACTTAGGAAAATGTCCTTGTAGTTAACAAGTGTTCCTAGGATTGTGTCAGACTGGAAAAGAAACCTAGTCAAGTAAAATATTATGGTGTCAAAATGCATAACATTTGTTCAAAAAAAGTACTTATATTTTTCAAAAATGCATAATCTTCAAAAAGTACTTATATTTTTCAAAAATACATAATCTTCAAAAGTACTTATATCTTCAAAAATGCATAATATCTTTCAAAAGTACTTCTATATAATGTTTTCAAAAGTACTAATATTTTTCAAGGTAATAGTGTTCTAAGTGCATGAATTTTCTAAAAAGACTTGCCTACAAATATAATTTTTTTAAATACCTTTCAAAGTGGAGTTTTGCAATTTAAAGCTTTTTTGCTATGCTTTCAAGAATTATGCTAAGTATTTTTTTTATTTTCAAGACTCTTAAGCTCTGATACACAAATTTTAAAATTTCTTTCAAAATATATTTTTCAAAAGTTCTTTATTGATATATAGCCAAGGGGGAGAGTTGAAAAAGTGAAATTAAATTCTTCCTTAAACTTTTTTCCCCTTTTTAATGAAAGTGTATCTTAGAAATGGTCTAAAACATAAGGAAAAGAGTTTCACATTAAGGGGGAGAGAAAGAAAGAGAAAAAGGAATTTTCTTTCAAAAGTAAAGCAAAAGTTTCTAAGTATCTAAGTATTTCAATTTTTTTAAGTGAAATTTTCCTGAGTAAACAAGATTTTTTTGGGGAAAAACTTGTCTAGAAATTTCTTAAGAATTATGTTTTTCAAAATGCACAAAGTGTTTCCAAGTAAATTCGTCTAAATATGCAAAATTTTCTTTAGTAAACAAAATTTTTTCCAAAGTGGATTTTTTTTTTGGAAATTTAGCTTCAAGAATGAAAATTTTGCCTAAGTAAAATTTTTTTTTAGGCATTGTAAGTAAAAGTTTGTTTCAAAATTTAGGCCTGCAAAACTTTTCATAATGGAAAATTATCTAAGTGTAAAAAGTTTTGATAGTGAAAATGCTTTTACTCTATTTTTGAAAAACACTTTGTCAAAAATATGAAGCACTTAGAAAAACTCAAAAATCCCTGTTAGATATGTTGTTCACCCATAAATGTTTTTTGATATATGTCAAATGGGGAGGAAAGATCAAAGTTAAGAGTTAAGTTAATTGTTGTTTTATAACACAATTATTCAGGGGGGAGTATGAGATTTTTTTTTTTCAAAATTACATTGGGTTTAGACTTTATACTATTCAGAATTGCTATGTTTTATTGGTCTTAACCTTCTTGCTTAAACTGTTGTAATTTTTACTTAACTTTGAATTGTGTGTTGGGGCAATCGGCCCTGAGATGATCTGGAGGATCATGATATTTTGATGTGTGAGCAATATGGTCAAGTTAGGGTTTGTGTTATTCTCACATGTGTACATGAGTGTGCAGGTGTACAGGTACGCATGGACTTGGGTGACGTCTTCAGGTGAAGGATGGCATGGAGGTAAGCTGGAGGCTTACGTGCGCATCCGAGGGACCATTGATAGCAGAGATGATGAGCCGAGGGACGCAGACTTCGAGGCGTACGTGAAGGGTGGCATGGAGGCAAGCTGGAGGCTTGCGTGCGCATCCGAGGGACGAGGGCCAAAGATGGAGAGGGCGTGAAGGCAACAGTCAAGACTGCTGGTGAAGAGTCAACTAGGTTGAGAGTGGCTGAGTATGAGTGCATGTACTCAGGGGTTAAGCCGGGAGGGTTTGAGTGTCGAGAGTTTTGTACTCGGAGAGAAACCCTAGGCTTAGGTCTCGGACCAGTCGACTGCCTTCGGGGCAGTCGATTGGTGCCAACTGGAACAGCTGGCCAGAATTTGAACGTTATGCTGTAACGGTCGAATCTGAGTGAGACCAGTTGACTGCTATTTGGGCAGTCGACTGGTAGCGGCTGTTTCAGATTCGAGCCCTATTTAAAGGGGCTCGTTTTCTCCTATTGTTTCTTGACGAAACTTGCTTGGATAGGGCAAGTTAGTAGTCTTGTGTGCTCAGTAGCTTGCAATGGATTGTGGAGAGGTTTCTCCACCCACAAGGAGCGACACGTTTCTAGCCGGAGGTTATCCGGGGAGTGATCCGCCGAAGGATTGTTGGATTAGTCACCCGGCCGGGGTGGATACCAACTAAATCTGGTATTGTTAGCATTGTTATTTATTTTGCATATTATTTCCGCTGCGCTAACATCTGTGTAGAGATCAAAACGATCCGAAAAAGTGCATTCACCCCCCCTCTGCACGCCACATCGATCCTTCAGTTGGTATCAGAGCAAGTACCGCTCTTGATCGGACTAATCGCCGAGGGAGCACTTGCTAGAGGAAAAGGGGTCATGGAAGACAAATTTGGTGACGACATCAACTCACCACCATCGTACGAGCATGAAAGTTTTGAGTATTGGAGAGATAGAATGAAGATGTGGCTCGGGATAGATTGGGGTTGTAGAATGATCATTGAAGACCCATTTGAAATCCCCAAGGATAAGCATGGCAAAAAGCTTCGGCCTAGATATTGGACAAGTGAACAACAAGAACAAGCTAGGGCCAATGAGAAGGTAACAAACATTTTGATTAACATATTGCCTAATCATATTTTAAGTGGTGTAGGGAAATATTCAAATGCATGCGAATTGTGGAATAAGTTGGAAGATTTTCATAAGAACACCATTCAAGCTAAATCAAAAGAAGATTCCAATGAAGTGAGCTTCATGATTCAAGAAGAGGAGAGAAATGAGTCATCCACTTCATCAAGTGAAGTGTCAGGTTCTTCAATTGAGGGGAGGAGAGACCCACAATCATACAAGCACAAGAAGAAACCTCCACATCCACCAAAGCAGGCAACAAAGATCACATCATATGCTTCGGTTGCAATAAAAAGGGGCACTACAAGAACAAATGCCCAACAGATAAGAAGGAGGTAAAATCTAAGCCTAATTTAAGGTTCTTTAAATCTAACAAGGATTGCAGGAATGGAGGAGTCCAAGAAAGGAAGCAGAGAATTAGATGCTTCACATGCGGGGAGCTCGGGCATTATCATACAAAATGTCCAAGAAGTAAAGAGCTCATGAAGATGGAGCACCTTAGGAACTGGGAAAAAGGAGAAAGAAAGAGGCGCACTCATCAAGGGGGAGTGCCAAGGGTAAGGAAGGTATCCTCTAACTCTACTTATACTTCAAATTTTACCATGGATGCTCACAATACTTGCTTAAATGATAGAATTAATAGTAATTGCTTGCCCATGAATGTGTTTGGTTTTAAATATCATGATAGGAATAGAAACAATTTTGTGTGCCAAAACACCAAAAATTTTATAGTTCATGATAAGTCTAGGAATTCTAGAAATAAGGACCAAGGCATAAGTTCTAAGAAAGGGAGAAATGTGTCTAGAAAAATAGGGAGACCTAGAAATGATCAAGCTAGATATAGTGATCCTAAGGTTAGGATGTTAGAAAAGGAAAATCAAGCCTTAAGGGCAAATCTTGATCAATTAGAAAAGAACTTAGAGAAAGTCATTAAGGGATCCAAGGGATTAAATGTGATACACAAGGATCAACAACCTAGGAATGGTAGGTTAGAATTAGTATACCAACCTAGGAGGGCAAAGGTTGACAAAATGTCATATTCTAGGATGTCATTTGTCTATGATAGAGAAAAGACTAAGAATGGTAAGGAAAATCCATTTAAAGAGAAAAAGGAAGAATTAACCAGGGGCAAAGTTTGGAAAATAAAGAGAGGAGTAGTGGAAGAGTTAAGTAAGGGGGAAATTAGGGCTAGGAGTTCAAAGGAGAGCTCTGGAAGCCAAAATGGGGTCCATGACCAATGGATCTCAGGTGGGTTGCTTCTAGGAGATTAAAAAGGGAGTTTAGGGTGTGCCAAGAGGTTTAAAAGGCTAAGGTTAGTCTTAATCCTAGAGAATTGGCACACTAAGGGAAAGATTATAGAGAAAAAGGTGAAATTGGAGTTTTAGTTAAGACAAATCGATTTTAATGACTAACTACCATATAACCTGATGCCATGAACGAATCATGAATAAGTATGGGAAGAAGCATCAAGGTAAGGTCAAAATTAGAACTTTTGGGAAAGGCTTCATGATACATTTCAGAGAAACCTTTGAAGTTTGTATCAATCTTGGGTTTCGGAATATTTTTGATTAGAATTATATTTTTCCCAAGTAAATATAGGATCCATAAATGTTCTCGCAAGATTTCAGAATTGTTGGGAATTTGTGGAATTAGTTAGGGACTTCTAAAATTCGGGCTGAAATTCTGGAATTCAAATTATCAGAAGCCAGTCGACTGGCTTATAGCCAGTCGACTGGCAAAACCCACAGAATGTAATTACGATGTTGCCCAGTCAACTGCCCCAGGGGCAGTCGACTGGGACGCGAGCTTTATAAAAGAAAAAGCGCGCCATGGAGAGCCAAACCTAGGGTTTTGGTTGATCTCTCGCGGCGATTTTCACCTCCCTTCAACTCCCTTGTGTCCTAAGCTCCTCCAAAGCGCTAAAACTCTTCCCTAAGGCCCTTCCTAACTCTGATCTACCTCTAGGGTTAGTAGAAAACTCCTCCTCAAGACAACCCACGCGATTTCCAAAATCTCAAAATGCAAAGGGCGAAAAGGTATGATGTTTAAGGTCTATTTCTTCATTTAGGCTTTGCATTGACACTAATATGATGATTTTTGTGTTTTTGTTTGCCATTTTCTCTTGTTGGGGGTTACTTTGGTATGCATGCATGTGTTTGGTATAATAGGGTTGTGTCTAAGCGACATCGGGGTGAGGGGTCATCTCGGCCAGGTCCTCAAGGTCCAGACGAGTCTAGATTTAGAAGCCTGGAGTGCAAGAAGCGATTTGAGGAGAACGAATTTGTTTAACTACCCTGTCGATATCTCAATAAAGGATACTTTGAGGAGAAGGGGCCTCACATTATTGAGATGATTACACATTTCGGCATAGAACAACTTGTCTATTGCCAACATGATGTTAATCTTGATCTGTACAAAGAGTTCCTTGCAAATCTGACTTGTCTTGATCTAGACAATAGAGTTTATGAGTCAAGGGTAGCGGGTGTCACCATTCCTTTCACACCCATGGTTTTAGCCAGTTTCCTAGAATGTCGGGCCTCGAACAATGCCAATACCTACTTTCCAAACATTGTTGAACCATTTGAATTCCCAGGTGTCACCATTGATCAGATTCATGTCCACTACTTCAGGAGACATAGACATGAATCTGAACGTACTTTTGACGGAAAACCTATGAGTCCATCCAGTCATGTGCTCTACAAAATTGTGGTAGAATGTCTCCTACCCATCGTCACTAAGGGGAGGGCAAGGATAAGGTTGCCTCACTTAGTGATGATGTATGCGCTTGAAAGACGACTGAATATAGATGTGTCCTTGCATGTGTTTGCCTCCATCTGTCACCTGTCCCAGAGTGTGAATGGGAAGATTTATATGCCTTTTTGTCATATGTTAACTGAGTTCTTCCAACTGCGTTTTGGCATTCGGGTCACTAGTGGTCAGGTGCGCCACTTGTCAAAAGACTATGATCAAATAGGCACCCGCCAATTGTCTTTAGCGGGCATTGAGTCTAGACAGGTGGTATTTGAGTGGAGGGAGCGCCAGGAGGCAGCTGATGCAGGTGAGGAGCCCGCTGAGCCTATCACACGAGCAGAGTTTACCCGACTTCAGGAGGATGTTCATGTTAGTGATATGAGAGAAGTGTCCTAAGGCAATCGCCTTATGATGTAAACATTTATATTAATAAATGATAATTCACTATTTGAGTATACATGTTTTGTGTATTTGATTGGGATCTTAAACTCATCTACTGAATGTCCGCAATACAACTCACAGCATAAGAGAATTTGTGATGGGATCACAACTAGTGATTATCTCTACATGTGCAATTGTGAAGTATTGAAACTATCCCTAGTCGATGAATTGATAAAAACGGACACTATCAATTCTGTTGAGACTAGCATGGGTTATTCTCTAATCAGCTGATTCTCACTGGCTGGTGACATTGGGATGTCCGGAGATAAACATGGATGCTAGTTGAGGGAACTAGTTCATTGGAGTGACTAGCTGTAAGACTTCATATGGGAATCTACATGTAGATATGTCAATGAAGTTCTTACTGCAGCTTAAGTGCGATGTTCCTTTGACTTGCGGTGTTCAAGTCATCTTGGTCATAGAGACTTATACTTTAACATCTTAAGCAAGCATCTCCAAGGAGGTGTTGACCCAGGATGATTGGGTATAAGCCGAAGTGCCCGAAGATGTTTGAACAGCCTACAAAGGATTCACCACTCCTTGCGAGGAGATGTATACCCAGGCCTATCGTCGGATTGTTACTCAAAACCTCTGGCCAGAGTATATCATGTTTAGAGTGCGAGTCTCTTAAATACATGAGAGTAATTAGAAATCCAAAGGACGAGAAAGACACTACTTGGGCTAGGTGTGACGTAGTCAGCCTAGTGGGGACTGACACCATAGACCGTGTCCTGAACCAAGTGGGTATAAGGTGGTGAAGGGAATGGGGCACGATTCATTAGAGCTGCTGAAGGGTTTCAGAATAATTTCTTCTGAGGTCAAACCGTTGATCTTTCGATTAATTGGGGATCATGATGTACTACTAGGTGCCACTCATGATCGTTCTATAATTGGTTAATTATAGACGGCCAACATAAATCGAAAGCCTATTTAGTCACACGCACTACGAGTAATCCGAGGGATTTAAAACGAGTTGAAAATTAGATTTTCCGATCAAGAGAAATAAGTCGAATCTGAGTTAATCAGAGGCGCAATGGAAGCTAAAATTGGCTAAGTCTTTTAAAGGCTTATTGGGCGAATTAAATGAGTTTAATTCGCGATTGGTGGGGCTTGATTGGCCGGCCAAGGAGGGTGCCAAACCCCCTTGGTTTGGCCGGCCACCTAAAGGGAGAAAACCAATTAATTTTGGTTTAATTAATAAAATAGATCTAGCACGATTTATTTTATAAATTATGGATAAATAAATTTGTATAAAGAAATTTATATAAATAAATTTGTAGAAATTTATTCTTTTTATGGAAGTTTAAATAATCCATGAATTGGTTTATTTTAATTTTATAAAATCAATTATGAATTGATTTTTCCATAATAAGAAAGTTTATAAATTTCTTATAAAATTTATTCCATAATTTAAAGAGAAGAAGAATTTTTTTTATTATAAATTAGTTATAATAAGACTCGGCTTAAACGGAATAATTAATAAGAGAATTTATAAGATAAATTTCTTATAACTAATTCCGTTAATTCCGTTAAGAGGGAGACTTAGCAAAGGAGTTGCTACTATATAAAGGAACCAAAGGCAAGCCCTTATTACGAATTACTAATGGAGATTAGTAACTTCCTCTCTCCCTCTAGCTCTCTTATTCTCTTCTCCCTCTCCTTTCCCTTAGGGCCGGCGCCCTTCTTGGAGAATTAGGGCCGGCTCCCACCTTCCTTGCTAGGGCCGGCGCACCCTATCAACACCAAGCAAGGTTGCCGTGAGCTTCAAGAAGAAGGAGAAACGAAACAAGAAGAAGAAGAAGCGGATAGCGACTCCTCTCTTCCCGGAATTCGATTCCGTTTTCTTGGTGGTTAGTTTCCCTTTCCTCTCTTGATCTTTCTTGTTGTGCCTATAGAGAATCTAGTAGTTCTCGTCGGCACAAAACTCGTGACTTTGCGAAGTCATCCCGAAGAGAATTCGGCGTGGACGCGAATAGAGGCGGAGCTTCCAAGGGACGCTACGGTTGGATCTCGTCCCTTACTTCGAGTTACGAAAGGTATAAAGTAAATTAGTTTACTTCTCCATAAAGTTTTATTTTATGATTATGTCAACACACCATAAGGTTGCATGCTAGATACGAAGTTAAAATAATTTAGGAAATTATTTTATGCAAATTCTTCCGCTGCACGTAAAAATTTAAAATTTTACGAACTCGTATGCTTGTCAACATGCACCCGGTCCCAACAGTGGTATCAGAGCCGGTTAGTGTTCGACATAATCATAAAATTGTTTTGCGAAACACTTTGTCATGATCTAAATTTCGGAAAAATTTTCAATTATGGAAACTTTCCAATTATAATAAATTTTAGATTTAGGAATTTCAAAGTTTGGAAATCCTCATGAAATTTCGCAAACGTTTGAAATTTCCTAGTTTCTGAAATTTTATAATAATTGTGAAAACTTCCCATCTTTGGAAACTTTCCAATCTTGGAAATTTTCTATTTTAGAAATTTTTCAACTTTGGAAATATGTAAGTTTTCTTTGTACCAGAAATTTACAATTATTCTGAAAACCTATTTATGAAATCTCGCAATTTTGGGCACTTTCTTTTAAGAAAGTCTAGACAAATTCATGGACGGTTAATTGACAATTAAATTTGAATTGGTTTTTAAATTGACAACAAAATTCTTTATTTTGGATTGAGCCTCGGGGAGCCGTCCAATTTAAAGTTAGTTGTTGTAATTTAATTTCCCAATTTTTAATTGAAATTGTCATGTTTGATTTGGATTGAGCCTCGGTGAGCCGTCCAATTGGATTTACAACAAGTTACTTTTCTTTGGGTATCTGAGCCTCGGGGAGCCACCCTTAGAAAACAATTTGTTATAATTAATTAATTCATGAATAAAATATGTTTGAAGAGGTGATGCTCTTACATATTGTTGTCTCCAAAATTAATTAGGAAAATGGTTTCCTATAGAGTTTTCTTTAATGAGATTTTCATGAAAATAATATGTAGTTGAATTAAGGGATTTGTCTCTTAATTTAATAAGATTTGATTTAGAGAAATCAAAGTCTTGAACATATTATTTCCGAAATTAATTATGACAATTTAGGAAATTATTTCCCAAAATAATTCCTTTAATTAAGTATGAAATTGGAATTAGGAAATCCGGTTCCTAATTCAATTAATGAGACTTGATAACTTAAGTCACATTCATACTTTATTAAGGAAATCGTTAGTCATGACATATTTCTATGTCATGAATGTGCTTAGAAAAGATGAGACCCAAAAACCCCTTACAAAATATTAAGGCTAACACCTTCCATTAATATGGTTAGAATCGGAGTTTTGTTTCTCGTTTGGGTTGATGGACACATCCATGCCCGACCTGAAGCTCAACATGTTCAAACCATGGAATTAGTTTATGAATAATATAGTTGGAGTCAGAGGTCAATCCTTAGTTTTGGTTGTTGGACACATCCAAGCCTGACTAAACGGTTGAATGAGCTCCAACCATATTAAAACTATTTCTTGATTAATGGGTCAGCCTTAAGCTTGGAGCATCGATTTGTTGTGCCACAGCCAAGGTCGATGTAAAGAGAGGTGCAGTTGGGTGCTATGTATATTGATACATACTTGTTAATGAGTTAACAACCCAATGATTTATGCAAACATTCAATTAGTTGATAGCATAAAGTGATAGTTACATATATGTGATGTGTAATCGGTATAATTACCTACCTTCATAGCTAAGAAAAACTTGATGGCCACAGCCATGGTGATTCTTATCTATGGTTGGATATCAACCTATTTGGAGATGTTCCTACGATCTCCCGAATTGATAATAAGGGTGATTCAATTCGTAAAATAAATAGGATTTAATTTATGTATGTTGATACATTCTTTAATAAATCTTCTCACATAATCTCAATTTGTATTTCTAGGACAATCACTCGATCATGTCTTCTCTAAACTTGCGTTCCATTTTGGACACCAATAAACTGACTGGGCCGAACTACATGGACTGGCTTCGAAACCTGAGGATAGTCCTCAAGGCAGAGAAGCTTGCTTATGTCCTTGAAGATCAACTTCCCACCCATCCTCCAGAGAATGCAACTCCAGACCAATTGTTGGCCTATCAGAAACATGTGACCGATTCTGAACTTGCGAGTTGCATCATGCCAGCCTCTATGGTACCTGAGCTGCAAAAGCAGCATGAGCATATGGATGCTTATACCATCATCTTCCATCTTCATGAGTTGTTTGAAGAGCAGGCGAGATCCGAAAGGTTCGAAGTCTCCAGACTCCTCTTCACCACTAAGATGCAGGAAGGCACTTCTGCCTCGCAGTTTGTGTTAAAGATGTTGGGGTACATTGAGCGACTGAGCGCACTCGATTTTGCAATGGATCATGAACTAAGTATTGACTTAATTCTGAGTTGTTTGCCCAAGAGTTATTCACAATTTGTGATGAACTATCAGATGAACAAACTAGAGACCACCATTCCTGAGTTGCTCAACCTGCTGAAGACTGTGGAGACTTCTGTAAAGCCAGATCAAAAAGCAGTACTGTTAGTTGGTTCCTCGAAGAAAGGTTCTAAGAGGAAGGCCAAAGAACAGAACAAAGGGAAGAAGAAAAAGGCCAAGAAAACTGAAAAGAAACCAAAAGGAACTTGCCATCATTGTGGCAAGGAGGGCGA
>JAGFNQ010003201.1:310332-368058 GCA_024364735.1 Boesenbergia rotunda | reverse complement strand
CACCTGCAGGTCGGTCTCCGATTTCCCATCCATCCTTTCATCTCCTCTATCTGTGAATACTTTCATATTCCTTTGCCCCAACTGGCCCCGAACGCCATACGTCTGATGTGTAGCTCGGTCATTATCTTTACCTTGTATAAAATTCCCTTACAGCCCGAGCACTTCCATTACTTCTTCTACCCCAAACAACAAGAGTCGGGCGACTTCTTCTTCCAAGCCCGAGCTAAAGCCTCTTTCCTCCTGAAACTTCCCTCTTTCAATAAAGGATGGAAAGAGCATTACTTTTTCGTTAAGCCCACCTCGGCCCCGAGCTGGCACCCGGCCTGGGTCGAGGAGCTTCCTTCCTCCGCCCCCCTTCCCAAAAACTATCGCACCTCCGCAGACTATCAGTTGGTCGCAGCCGAGCTAAAAGGTAGGCACTTCCACGGAGTGCATTTGCTGAGGGAGGAGATTCTTTCCGCCTTTGGTCTCAGCCCCTTGCCGACTCCACCGTTGTCCATAGTCGGTAAGCATTACGATATCTACCTTGAACACTCTTTAACTCTGACTGAGCTCATGTTACTCTTGTAGTTCCCACGATGTTGTCCGCATCCCTGAAGGAAGGCTTCAGACTGGACGAGGCCGAGCTGCGAACCCGGATTGTTGCCGAGCTAGCAACAAGAGGAGGTGCCCCGGCGGAGGGCACCTCGGCGAACCCGACTCTGACCGTCCCGGAGTCGGCGCCCACTGCTTCTGAGGCGGCGCCCCACACAGTTACCGAGCAACTTACTCCTTCCAAACGCCGACGAGCCTCTTCCCCGACAGGGGGCTCATCCCTTCCTTCTTCAAACAAACGCTTAGAGAAAAAGAAGAAGAAAAAGAAGAAAACGGCTCCCGACTCGGGAGCTTCCCCTACCTCCACCGCCATTATTCTCGTTGTTGCCCCTATTGCCGATCCTCCCACCATTATACCTGCTGCCAATCCCCCCGCAATTACGACTGCGGCCACCCCCCCCCCCCCCCCCCCCCGTCTCCCCTTATGCTCCTGACTGGTCACTGCCCGAGGGGTTGGGAACCCCGTCCACTGGGGAGCAAGTCGACCGTCCAATGATGGACCTTTTGATGCCCACCCGGTCCGACTGCCATCTGAAGATGCCGCAGGGCGAGCTACTCGGCCAGCACCCAGATAACCGCATGTATGGGTCGGTGGCCGACCGTTATGCACAAGGACTTGAGGAGTCATACTTTCGAGGGTCTCGCAGTAATGCTGACGCCTTTTTCCTCAAAGTCACTCAGGTATGCATGGGCCCAATCCCTTTCCCCATCGAGTATTCTGTTTCCCTACTTTAAGATTTATGTCCACTTCGCAGTTCTGGGGGTCGTGCCACGGCCTTTCCATGGCACTCCTGACTCATGCCTCGGCCCGGGAAGAAGCCGAGAGGAAAGTGGAACATCTGGAGACCCAGCTGAAGCATACCCAGCTCGTATCGGACGAGCCCACTTTGAACGACTTGCGAGCCGAGGTCGAAGCCCTCCAAGGCCAACTGGCGCGTTTTGAAGAGCAGCTGGAGGCTGCACGCAGCCAGGTCGAGACAGCGAACTTGGTCGTATCTCAGACGAACATCCGGATCTCCTCCCTGAAGCATAGCGAGCAGAAGGCCTGGGCCCTTCAAACGAAGAACCAGAACAAACTGACCCAGGCGGAGGCTCAGCTTCAGGAGGTGTATGCCGCCACTGATTCTCTCAAGGCCCAACTGGAGGCTAAGGATGCAAAGGTCTCGGCGCAGGCGAAGAAAGCAGTTGAATTATCTGCCGAGCTTTCCTCTAAGGACCAGACATTGCAAGATCAAAAGGAGGAGCTCGAGCGGTTGACGAAGGAGAAGGCCGAGTGGGAGGCGCCTCGGCCCGAGCTGATGGAGCTTCGCTCATATAAGGAGACGGAAACCGTTAGGTTGGAAGCCCACAGGCTCGAGTGCATTAACTCTCAGGTCCTCACCGACCAGATCTCTGAGCGCCTTCGAGCCTTGCTTATGCACCAAGCAATTAGCATGCTTAGGCAACTTAAACAAGGTGGGTACCTATCCCCCGACATGCCTCCCACAGCCATCCAGCTTCAAGACATGTCCAAGGACCTACCCGACATAATCAGCCAACCTTTCAGGTGAGGGTCGGGCCCCTGGCTTTATTCTTTCTTTGCGTGCAGAGGTGGTTGACCTCTGATTTTGTAACACTTTGGCCTTTTGAATGCAATCTTTCCTTTTTGCTCAAACTTTTTGTGACTGCTCTTACTTCCGAATGTCAATGATCATGAGCGAGAGCAACTCGGGTGAGTGGCTGAATGAGTAACCTAGCTACGCGAGCCGCCGAACCAAGCGACTGAGGGCGAAAACCCTTAAGCGCTTGCCACTCGAGAGAGAGTACACCCGGGCTACTAGACCTTGCGAGTGTCCGAGCTGAATACTCGGGTGTTGCAGCTTTGGACCGTAAGTCCCTCGGGCCAGCTAACTGAGAGCTGGGCAGTCGGTTAAGGAAACCTTACAGGCTTATTTACCGGTGAGCTCTTCAATCGACTGGCGCTTAGGAAGCGTGGGTCGCCACGCGTCCGACGGGGACCTAAGCGACGAGACTTGCGAGAGCTCATCCGTTTGTGAGGATTCGGCCACTTGGTCGAGTCAGGCCCGGGGAGCGTGGGCCGCCACGCGTCCGACCGGGACCCGAACCAAGGGATTTGCGGGAGCTTGCCCGTTTGTAACACTAGAAGAGGTTTTGCTCTTGTTGAATTCGTTCAAGGATTGAAAAAAAATTGATTCAAATGCATTCAAGGAATATAATGTCTTGTCATTTCTCACGTTTCCTTTCTCTTGAATGTATTAGGTCATGGTTCAATAATAAGTTGACTAAGTTTCAAAGTCAAATCATGTGATGTGATGAGGTTCTTTTTATGCATTTTTTTAAAAAATTATTTTCTTATTTGTTAATGCAATGAGGATTGCCTTTTATTTAGGCAAGTAGCTGCAATTCACCACTTCTCCTTGAACTTAATGAAATAATTAGTATCATAATGACTAGATTATTTGATGATAATCTTGGTAAAATTCTTGAAAAAAGAGAATATGTTTGACCTTTTCTAAATCGTAAAATAAAAGCTAGATTTTAAGACTTTCAATGATAAAAGAGTAGAATTGCATAGATCAACATGTAAAGATATGATTGTGCACCTGGGAGGTGAGGTTGGAGGACTGTAGAAAAGATCACATAGTATCTGCCGTACGCCTAGAAGTAGAGTTGGCATTTAAAAGAAATTAGGCTGTTGACTTGGGCGGGCCAAATCACATAATGGGTTGGGTTCAAAATATTCTATTAGATTGTTTATTTTTCAAAATAATATATATTTTTAATAAGTTATTTAGAGTAAAATTTGACATTAATTAATTATTTATTAATTAAATTCGGCGACAACTTCTGCAAGCGACTCTCGGTGACTTCGGCAAATGGAGCAGACGTTGTCGAAGATCCGACGGTTAGGATGCTTGTGTCGCTTCTTTTTAACAAGAAGTTTCTCGTTTGTCTTTCTTTCCACAACAGTGTCTTCTCGTTTCCGTTCAACCACGTACGCATATATCCACATGGCCTTCGCGAACTATCCGATGTTAAACAGCTACGACCGAGATCTCGTGGAACAGAAGAATTCTGTGAGTAGAAGAATCGATGAACAGGTTCGTCATCTCTCCTACGTTCTTTATCGCAATACACAAACAAATCCCGTCCTCCTTACCATCCCTGGGGTTGAAGGAGTAGATCTATTAGATACATTGGTCTCTAGCATTGCACAAAACAGATGCCCAGGAAGTTTGAGGGGCACACGTATTGTGGCTCTTGACATGCAAGCAATGCTGGATTCCGGCGACAACTCTCAACAAATCCTCGTAAATCTAGTCTGCGAAGCTATAAACGCTGGTAACATTATTTTCTTTGTAGAAAACATACATTTATACTTTGGTGTAGCCATGAAGCTCTTCCCGCCGGCATTGAGGTGGATTGGGACTTCCACCTTTCAAGATTACCTAACTGACATGACTCTTCCCGGGTACGAAAGTATATTCCAACTCATATGCAGTGTTAACTCCGTTCCTCATCTTCAAGAATGGAGGGATAAGTTGGAGGTTGAACCGGAGGGTTCACTAATTACTCCTTGCACATTATGGAAGTCCCAATCCACCTTAATGTTGGCGGGAAGAGCTTCATGGCTACACCAAAGTATAAATGTATGTTTTCTACGAAGAAAATAATGTTACCAGCGTTTATAGCTTCGTAGACCAGATTTACGAGGATTTGTTGAGAGTTGTCGCCGGAAGCCAGCAGTGCTTGCATGTCGAGAGCCACAATACGTGTGCCCCTCAAACTTCCTGGGCATCTGTTTTGTGCAATGCTAGAGACCAATGTATCTAATAGATCTACTCCTTCAACCCCAGGGATGGTAAGAAGTACGGGATTTGTTTGTGTATTGCGACAAAGAACGTAGGAGAGATGACGAACCTGTTCGTCGATTCTTCTACTCACAGAATTCTTCTGTTCCACGAGATCTCGGCCGTAGCTGTTTAACATCGGATAGTTCGCGAAGGCCATGTGGATATATGCGTACGTGGTTGAACGGAAACGAGAAGACACTGTTGTGGAAAGAAAGACAAACGAGAAGCTTCTGGTTAAAAAGAAGCGACGCAAGCATCCTAACCGTCGGATCTTCGACAGCGTCTGCTCCATCTGCTTTCGAGCATCCTAACCGTCGGATCTTCGACAACGTCTGCTCCATCTGCCGAAGTGGATATGGACCAGCTTCATCCATTCTTGAGCCTATATCACCTCTTCCTCGCTTTGCCCTGAGCACAATTACAAGAAATCGGTATCAAATGCCCAACAAAGATTAAGCATATACTTGAACATCCAATTGTCTTTAGATCAATGATCTGAGCAGCGAATTCGCTGCTCGATCAATTATTTAGAGAGGTTTTAGAATTAGATAAGGCAAATAGCACTAGTTGCTGACCTTGCATGAAGGAACTCTTCGACCTCATCATCTTTAAGACCACCTCTATTTGAAAAATCATCTAGATCTGATTTGCTTGGTGGATACGAGAGACTTTCCATGCCCACCTTGTGCCTTGAACTAGAAGGGGTATGTTGTGAATTCGAGTAGGGCTTCTCACCACTGCCTCTTTTGTCTGTGTATTGCTTTGATCTTTCCTTAATCTTAGCTTCCAATTGCAACTCCTTTTCCCGAGCTCGCCACATTTCAGTAAACTCAACAGCTCGATTTGCTGGACAAAGATGACGCCAACAAATTAACAGACATAAAGAAAAAGCAAAAATATACAGTTGATCCATCATCAGTTCATCATGATATTAGGCTTCACCTGTTTGTCAGAATGTAAACAGCAGCAGATTGGCATAACAGAAAATAGCAAATAAGCAGAAGCTGTGGTCATTCAATTGAATAAACCTACATACAATTTGGAGGAAGAATATTAATTGAGATCTCGGGAACCCACAAATCACATCATGCCGCAGCATGTACATATAATATCAAATCCACTTATATGAGCTGGTCATTAACTCCTTTTTTTTGTAGATATACTACAGGAACACCATAATACTTCAACAATTATACTCTACGCTTAGCATACTCGTATTTTCTATGTTTTTACCAGACAACCCGCATATTAGCCTAGAAATCAATGTGTTCCACCCTTGAGGATATGAAACAAAGCTCACAATCATGCATGGATATGCATGCCCACACCCACTGTTACACATCAGTGAATGTAGTACAATATTACATCAGAGCATGTTTTCAAATCTCCTTTCAAGTTTACACTTGGGTAATTTAAGGCAGTCATGAATACGATAATGCTTCTCCATAGATAAGCACATGAAGAAGACAAATGAGTCAGACAACTCTAATTTCCAAAAATGAGCAGAGTCAGTCAACATACAGAATCCATTCTAAATTTTAGGGTGTTTTGTAGCCTTGGGCAAGTTTTGCAAGAACAGGGGTAATAAATCACAGAGATAAAATGAAGTAAGCATGAAATATACAAACTATATTAGATGAATTCAGATGAGCAACAAACCTTGTTGTACGCCAAGAACAGTGGCAGTTAGAAAACGTGAATTTGGCTGACCTCTAACACTGGGCTGACGGAGGTAAACATGAACACCTTTTTCTGCTTCGGCACGCAATCTCCTAGCCTCCTCCATTAATAAGGAAGCAAGACGGTTCTCTGTCTCCAGATCCATGTTATGCACCCAGGCTGCAGTAGATAACTACTTAAGATATGTGCAACGTTGAATAGGAACTGAAAGAAATTTCTCTACTTTTAGAGGTAGAAAATAATTCTTTTTCACTTTTCGAATATTTTTGTTTAGTTCTTTATACATAGGTTCAAAAAAAGAAGGTAGGATTCGGGCAGAACCAAAAGAAAGTTTTGTTTCCATCCCCAAATGGCTAAAAAACTAAAATTTTCTTGTTTACTTTTTTTTTCATTGGATCTCCATGAAAGGGATGAGGTGAGGGGAGGTTCATTAGTGGAAAGGGACGGGAGGGTAACTTCCTTACACCCCTACTTACACTCCAAATCGGGATGTAAGGAAAAAGGTCATTTGAAGGGTAAGGGTGGGTAAAAGTTCCCCCTCCCCTTCTCTCACCTCCTTCCCAAACAAGGGTAAAAGTTATCATAACAGGGACTTTATATCTAATATGGACAACAACTCTACACATGCATCAACAAATAAGAATAGCAACTCTAAGCATATATCATCAACCCAACCAAGATACTCCAGATATGTATGAATAAAATCAATATAATAAATAAGGTAAGCATGTCATGATCACATATAGGATCGAACAATCACTGCAAATGAGGATTCTACCTTGGCAAAGGACTATCGTCACAATCGACCTCCACTTGTTCGCTGCCAATGTCTCAGCAAGAAATGTCGTCCACAACCACTGCCCAGACAAGGGGAACAAAGGATTAGACACAACATTTGGAGAAAAGGGGAAAATAGATAAACTGGCCTTACCGACGAAACAATCAAGCAATCTTGTAACTATGCGAGTTTGCAAGCAAGCAATTGAAGCTGCAAAGGTGCAATTTTTTTGCTGGCAAACGAATCATTTCAGCTTATCGCCAACTCACATAGGCACGCGAAAATGGGATATGGAAAAAGGCGGCTACCTGACGTCGCTTGCTACTTGCTCAGGTCAGAAAGGCAAACTACTTGCACAATCGGACGAATAAGAAGTCCCTGAATCCACCCTCTTTCCAGCGTAGCTCGCGCCGAGGGAAAGCTGCGCTCGCGACTGGCCGACGACAGGCACACGATAAATCCACGAGGCTCGAACTTCCACCACAGAATGCGCCTCGGAGGGAACTAGCATGCGAAGGACACCCAGATTCTACTCGTTCGACAGCGATTCTCGCAGAATATGAGAGTGATCGCCAGCGTCTTGCGTCTCAGGGGATCGGAGTGATACAGGGAGGAACTACTTGGCCACCGGGGTATTTCACCGGTGTTTCTTTCCAAAACAAGAGGAGGCGGCGAGCTTTCCAAATACAGGGAGAGACGTGAGGAATTCCCAAATTGGCGAGAAGAACGACAAACTTTCCGAATCAGGACGACGACGGCGATTTTCCAAACTGGCAGATCGGCGCCGGGGAAGAAATCGCCCAGCGTGACCGCGTGAGGGAACGAGCCCAGAGGCCAGAGGCCAGAGGAAAAGGACAAATACCTAGGTTTTAAATTAGTTTATATAGGTCCATCTCGGTCGCCCTATATAAGTTCACAACCTGCTTACAGCAATCCCAATCAAGACGTAAATTGCCCAAATCGCAATATATATGCATATATATTGCCCAAATAGTTATAACGCTCGATTAACGTATTGTCCGCGTTAAAACCGTTGTGGCGAGCACGTTAATACGTTGACACGATGAAGACATTCAGATATTTGAACGCATTCATCGTGTATAACATAGCATCAATCGAACACCTGATCGGTCTGATGACCGATCATGGAAGTTCCTGATCGGTCAACCAGACCGATGAGGCAGGAGCCTGACCGATCAAGCTTCGGTCCCTATTTAAAATTATTATTATTTTTTATTTTAAATAATAATCATTTAAATTGGTAAATAAAGTTAAAAATAAAAAATATGTATGTATAAGATTGAATATGTGAGAAATTAATATGTGAGAGAATGTATATATGTGAGAGAATGTGTATGTGGCATGTGGACCCCACAAATAATGGAGGTTGAATTTTAAACGAATGTGAGAGAATGAAAATATTAATGTGTATGTGGTATGTGAGACCCATACTTTTTGATAAACCTGTGTTTTGATAATGGCAACATAGGTCAAAAGTTAAGTCCTTCTTGTTTTCTAACAAGTTAATCAAGTGTGCAGGAAAAGCCCTAGCGAAGGACTGCTAGGCACTGGCAAAGGAATGCCAGGAAAGGAAGCCCTAGCAAAGGACTGCTAGGCAACTGGCGAAGGAATGCCAGCATCCAAGACCTAGCGAAGGACTGCTAGGCTCCAGGCGAAGGACAGCCTGGGACTAAAGCCCTAGCGAAGGAATGCTAGGCACCGGGCGAAGGACAGCTTGGCATCCAAGCCCTGACAAAGGACCGTCAGGCAAAAGTCCAACCAAAGGAGAGGTTGGCATCAGGTAAATTCTCCCGAGAGGAGTAGGTGAGGACGCGTTCCCCGTCGAGGGAACAGTAGGCGACGGTTCGACCTAGGACTCTATTTTGGAGACCAAAGTCAAAACCAAGACAGCTAAGGCTGTATAAAACTAATAATTTATTTTATTATTGTGTTTTGGACTAACCCTGGATGCAGGACCGAAGGAACGTGAGTCTGCAGCTCAGAGTGCCTCAAAGGAGTGAGGCAACTGCTGACCAGGGCGCCCGGAGTGTCCCGGGCGCCCCCAAGGTACATACAAAACACATCAAAAGAAGAAGGGTTCGAAAAGCTGCTGGGCGGGGCGCCCCCGTGCTCCCGGGCGCCCTCGCTGCTCCCGGGCGCCCCCTGCGCTGCGGGCGCCCCCATGCGCTCACTTCGAACCAAGAAGCCATCAATGCGGGCGCCTCGAGCGCTTCGGGCGCCCCGGTCAAAGCGCATCCAGAGGATAGACGCTGACCGAGATCTGTGCGGATCAAAGGCCACGTGGGGGGCGCCCCCGACGTCCCGGGCGCCCCCTAGCCCTATATAAAGGGCCCTCGACCACAGGCTTCCAACAACACTTCCTTCAACGCCTCAAAGATCTTCTACGCTCTTGCTTTGCTCCGGAAACTCTCCAACTCGAGCCGATGACGTCCCGCTGCCCCGAACAAGTCAATCCACTCCGGACGTCGGTAACGAAGATCGAAATTTAATATTATTAGTTTACTGCACTTATTTGTAATCAAATCTTTGTAAACAATTTTGCGCATATATAGAATTGCCCGAAGTAAACGGTCAACGACCGTGGGCCTTGGAGTAGGAGTCGACACAGGCTCCGAACCAAGTAAATCGACTGTGTCTGTGTGCTGTTTATTTTATTTCCGCTGCGTACTTACTCTTACTTAAAATCCGAAAGTTTTCCGATATTCACCCCCCCTCTATCGGGCTTCTCGATCCAATAAGTGATATCAGAGCGGGGAATTCAAACTTGGTGCAACCACCAGTTTGAAAATTTCTTTTCGGATTTCTTTTTTAATTTTATCATTTTATTTTCTTTATCTTACGAATTCTTCAAAGAAAAATTTTCATTCGTTTTCTTTGTCAAGGTTGGTGCAACACCCCTTGTCTTTAATTTATCCAGCACTGCTAATCCAAGACCAAGTCTTGGCAAATCTCTTTTAGCTTTTCTTTTTCAGAACAAATGTCTATGCAAGAGGGATTCAGCACCGCTAGACCTCCACTCTTCAGTGGAGAAGATTTTTCCTACTGGAAAAGTCGCATGGAGGTCCACCTGAAAACTCAGGTGGACATGTGGATCATTATCCAGTCCGGTCTGGAGATGCCCCGAAATGCAGAAGGACTTCCACAAAGCTACTCGGAGTGGGACAACACTCTAAAGCGCAAGATAGAAGCCGACGCAAAAGCGACACAAACCCTACAATGCGGGTTGACAAAGGAAGAGCTGAACCGCGTGGGCCCCTTCAATAGTGCAAAGGAGCTATGGACAAAACTGATCGAGCTGCACGAAGGGACTTCAGATACTCGGATCAGCAAGCGGGATCTGCTACTAAACAAATTATACACTATCAAGATGGCGGACAACGAATCAGCAGCCCAACTCCACGCACGGATCCAAGAGGTAATGAACGGTCTTCACACAATAGGTCACAAGGTCGAAAACCGTGACCTAATAAGGTATGCTCTAAACGCCTTCCATAGAAACACCTTGTGGGCATCTATGGTAGATGCATACAAGGTCTCTAGGGATCTTTCTAAAATAAAATTAGACGAATTATTTTCTGAACTAGAACTGCACGAACAAACTAACACCAATATGGTTGAGAAAGGTATTGCTTTTCTTGCAGGCAAGACTGGAAGAACAACAAAGAAGAAGCCTGAACCTGAAACCGAATCTAACTCAGACTCAGATTCAGAAGAAGAAGATAAAGATCAAACTAAGCTGGTCCGGCTCGCTCAAAGCTACTACAAGGAGCTGAAGAACCGAACCAACAAAAGAAAAACCAGCCGAAGAAAGGACGAACCAACTGAACCAGCAAACAAGCCCAATGTGACCTGCTACGAGTGCAAGAAAAAGGGCCACTACAAGTTAGAGTGCCCTAACCTAAAGGAGACAAAGAAGCCGAGAAGAAAGAAGGCGCTACAAGCAACATGGGACGAGTCTTCCTCAGAAGAAGAAGAAGAGGCACCTCAGTCCAACCTCCTAGCTCTGACCGCCTCAGATAAAGTCGAGACAGAATCAGAACAAGATGACGGGGAGCTGACCTTCACGGAGGACGGAGAAATTAAGGTAACTGGTTTTAATAGATTACAGTTAACTGAATTGATTTCTTTTCTTTCTCGTGATTTGGCAAAAGCCAAACTCCGGGTCGAATCCCTCCGACAGGAAGTAAAGCTCCTGAAAGAGGGAGCTGACTCTAAACCCTTAACCGAGAAGGTTCAGGAAGGAACTTCTATTCAAGTTGAAAAACTTGAAAAGGAGAACTCCTCCGTGAAAACTCAGGTTAAGGAATTTAGAACAACTTTAGAACGATTTACATCTGGTTCCAAGGGTCTTGACATGATCCTTGGAAAACAGAAATCAGTTCTAAATCGATCTGGACTTGGCTACCGAACCAAATCCCGACAAAGATCATATTTGTCTGTACTGAATCAGTCCAGAGGCAAAATTCAGGCATGGGTACCTAAACTATGCCTGAACCAACCTACTGGATCAAATCAGTATTGGATCCCCAAGGACAAGATTCACATCTTGCCTAACCATCACCGTGGCTTTAGTCCAGGGGGAGCCAAACTGAAAACCATTTTTATTATTAGATAAACTCGTCATTATTAATTTAAATTGATTGTTTGATTGTTTATTTAATTTCTGCAATATACCATGCTTAGACTTAGGTTAGTTAAGGACTTAACAAACTTAGCTGAAATTTGACAACATAGTATTGGGTAGAGGTGAGATGATAGTACGTTGGGGAAACCAATTCTAATAAGATCAAGTTCACTTGGTCTCTTTAGACTGGCGGAACTGGCCGAAGCTACCGATCCAAAACCCAAACTAGTTAGACCAGAAATTTTTCAGAAATTGATTTTGAAAATGAAATTTCATTAAAAGGTTTTGTCAAGGAAAGGGTGGATGATCCCATAAGGCTTCGGCCAAAGAAGGCCTAGTGCCTCGCCAAGACCTGGAAGCCAATTTTTGAATTTCAAATTCAAATTAATTTTTGTTAAATTCGAATCTAACATAAAATTTCAGTTATTTATAGATTTAAACATAAATTTAATTGTTTTCAAAATTAATCAAACTTTTTCAAAATAACTTCTAATCAAAAACTGTCTCACAAAACCTATAAGGTTAACGTGATTGAAAACCCTAGACTGGGTGAGACAACAGGATTAAGACTAAAATTGAAATTCTTTTATCTATATGATGAGATATTCTTGTATTTGTCAAACCTTGGTCAAACCATGGTCAACCTTGGTCAAACCATGGTCAACCTTGGTCAAACCATGGTCAACCTTGGTCAACATGGTCAAACCATGGTTAACCTTGCCAAACTATGGTCAAAACAGTCAAAATCAATCCCAACCATGGTCAAATTGATTAAACCATAGTTAAACAATGACAAGACAAATTTTTATCTCTACATACCCTTGAGCAGGGCGCCCGGGACCACACGGGCGCCCCCCCTTCACTTTTTCGTGTCTCGAGACAGAAAAGCTGTCTTGCCCTTGACCAGGGCGCCCGAAACCACGCGGGCGCCCCCATCACTTCGATTGCAGTCAAACCTGCAAAGCAGCCTGTTGAGGGCGCCCGGACTGTCCCGGGCGCCCCCAACCAGTCATTTAAAGTACCTTTGGCAGCAGCCCTGACCAGGGCGCCCGGAAGCTCCCGGGCGCCCCCATGAAATTGCCTATAAAAGGCATCCGAAACTCCTTCACTTCTCACACCAAAACCAACCTTCTTCTCCACTTCTTACTCTTCAAGAAGACCTTGCAAGTCCTCTCTCTCAACTATGCCTCCTCGAGCCGTCCGGTATGATTAGTAATTTTATTGCATTTAAATTTATTCCATGCAATATCTTTATTCATTCTTTAAACTCTCTTAACTTAGAAGACGCCGACCAAATCCGGCCAACCCCGGTGCCCAACCTAGTCCCGACCCTAGATTTCCTAATCTAGAGCTATGTAATAGGTTCGCACAAACAATCTACAAGCCTATTAAAACGAGTTATCTCAATAGGCACTTTTTTACCCAATCATGCCCTGTCGCCATGAACATCATCAACTTCTATCAATTGGACAATCTTGTCTTCTGCACGCATTCCATTAACGAATCTTTATGCGCAGAATTTTACAACAATATAATTCGACAAGATAATCTTATGTTTCAAACCACTGTCCAAGGAATTCCTTTAACTATAACTCCAAATTTGTTGAACCGTTACCTAGGACTGCGACCCTCTCAGTCCACATTCTGCTGTTATCCTCCTAGAAACCCCCCATTTGACCCTCCCTACTCAGAGATTACCCTAGATACCATACACTCCTATTTCTTTCGGGCAGACCTTCCCGAAAATAGACGCTTCCAAGCTGTAGAACTTCAGGCCCAGAACTATGCCTTATATAGAGTTCTGGTCCGCTGTATTCTACCACTCTCTACCAGAGACCTAGGGACTATGCGACCCTTTCATGCTTTCCTTCTTTATGCACTAGTCGATCACCTTGACCTAGACATTGGACTTCATATGTTTCATACCATTCTGCATGCGTCCAGTGTCACGACCCAGGGACGAGTGCGGACACCATATTGCCACATCATTACTTCCCTTCTACATCACCACGGGCGGGACATTACCATTGGTGAAATCACCGCTATGACTGACTTTGACGAGATAGGGTTTAGGAACTTCTCATTAGCCGATCTAGAGGTATCGGCCACCGGGGTTCTGAGCTGGAGACGACACCAGGCCGGAGCTCGAGTCGATTCAGATGAGGAGGTTGAGGTCGATGTTGGAGACGTAGCTGCAGCCGCCCGAGCACACGTCGACGAGCCCGCTCCACCGACACTCTACCAGAGAGTGACACATTTGGAAACACAAATCCAAAGCCTCCGAGAGGAAATCAAAGCCAATCATGCCGAAGACTTGGAGACAAATCGGGGCTACTACACCGAGTATATGAGCGCCCTTAGAGCTGAGCGGGAGGCCAGAGATGCACAGTATATAGAGATGATGGCACGATTTGATGCATGGCAGCCTGGCCCGTCCGATCATCCCGGCCCTTCGTCTTAGATTTACTTATCATTGTACCTATTTGACTATCCCTACTCAGTAGGGTTGACTTGTGGTTGACTTGTGCTTGACTGTTGAACCTAGACTACCTACTTTTATTTTATGATGACTAGTTTATGATTATTGGTTTCTTGTTAATCAGTTAGGATTGTGTTCAATAGAATAGCTTAACTCAATTGTTTTTACTCTACTTGATTTCAAAAATAAGTTTTCTAAAATTTTCTATCTTTGAAAAACTGTTTTATTTAAATCTCAAAATCAGTTTTCATTTTCAACTTAGCTTTATTTCAAAAATCAATTTTAAAAACTTTTTCCGACTTAGTTTTATATTAATTTTAAAACTACCCCCTTCAAAACTAGGACTTTTTCGAAAATGGACTTAGCCTAGGCTTTAACCCTAGAACTGTTGGGACCGGTAGACGAGCTAGAGGGGGGGTGATTAGCTCCGATTTGCTTCGTGATGATTTGTCGCGGCGGAAGACTCGAGCAAACGCTAACACAAAGGATTTACTTGGTATCCACCCCGGTCGGGTGACTAATCCAAGGATCCACTCTCCTCACTCTCTCATACACTATGAAAGATCTCCTTCTTGAGGTGGAGAAACCTCTTACAAGCTTTCACAAAGATACAACAAGAATCAAAGCAAACACAAAATGAAATCTTACAAGATTTACAATGAATAATCTCTCTTTGCTTTCCTTGCTATCTTCAAGCTTGTGGTTGCCTCTAGAACCTTGGAAATGCAGCAGCAAAAACCTCCAAGACTTCCCTTGAGATGGCACCAATGAAGAAGGAAAAAGGGGAGAAGAGTTGTGGCTCAAAACCTGCGTGAAAACCCTTATACCCGACGCCTAGGGTTCCCTAATCGATTACCCAATCGATTATCACGTCATACTAGCCGTTCAACGGCTAGTTTTTGAACCTGAATCGATTAGCCAATCGATTAAGACTGCCCTTAATCGATTGACCAATCGATTAAGAGAAGGCTGAATCGATTACCCAATCGATTCAGCCACCTTCTGTTCTCGCAACAAACTCTCTTAATCGATTACCCAATCGATTCACTTTCTCCTTAATCAATTACCTAATTGATTAAGATCCTCCTTAATCAATTACCTAATTGATTACCATCCTTCTTAATCAATTACCCAATTGATTAAGATCCTTCTTGTTTTCGCGAGACAACAACCCAATCGATCACCCAATCGATTGAGACCAACCTAACTTGTGTTCACGGTCAACCCCTTTGACCAACCTCGATTTTACGGTCAACCCCTTTGACCAACCTGGACTTCACGGTCAACCCCTTTGACCAACCTGGATTTCTTCTGCCTAGTTCCCAACTAGGACTTAACCTGATTCCCCACCAGGTTTGCCTAACACTCGAGTTAGGTCTAGTCTCTCGGTAGACTTCCACCTTGCCAGCATGCGATCTACCCGATCCATCTGGACTTCACCTAGTCCCACTAGATCTTCTCCCATGCCAGCGTGCGATCTCCCCGATCCACCTGGACTTCACCTAGTCCCACTAGGTGTGCCTAGTCCCACTAGGTCTTTTTCCATGCCAGCGTGCGATCTCCCCGATCCACCTGGACTTCACCTAGTCCCACTAGGTGTGCCTAGTCCCACTAGGTCTTTTCCCATGCCAGCGCACGATCTCCCCGATCCATCTGGACTTCACCTAGTCCCACTAGGTGTACCTAGTCCCACTAGGTCTTTTCCCATGCCAGCGCGCGATCTCCCCGATCCACCTGGAGTTCACTTAGTCAAGTCTCCAGTCAACCTTGACCCACTTGACACCATACGACATTCAACCATAATTATCAAATTCAAACATCAATGTCAAACATCGAAACATACACCTCAAGCTCACCCGAGCTTTGTCAAACTAGGTCAACCCTGACCTAACCAAGATAATTTTCGTGTAAACATTATTTATGCCATATACTATCAGGGAAAAATAATTTTCTATGAAAATAACCTTTATTTTCAAAGATTGACACAAAATTGGAAGCCATTGAAATATTTCAATGTTTCACTCTATTTTGTATCCAATTCATCAATAATGAGTGCTATCAAAAGATAGTCTTCACCAAGGTTTTCCAAGATAGTTGTAAAATATTTTTCAAAAACAATATCCAACCATGTTCCTTGGGCTAAGTGTACATGACTTGTACATTAGCTTTCCCAATGATTGGAGTTCATTGAACTTCATGATTTGATGATACTAAAACTCAATAGGATGCATATAAATCAACACTTTGAGTTTTATTCATCTTCCTAACATCTCACTTGTTCTAATGTGTCTCAAAAATACACACAAGTCACCTTATAGTCTTAGTGAGATGTGAAAGTCATGTTCTCGCTAATCTTAGGGTTCATGCATTTCTACCTAAGCATTATAAACCTTGATCATCCACCTAGGATGCCAATTAATGCCAATGTCCTTGCTTTCAATAAAAATCAAATTTATGCATGATTAATGACTATGATATACATCATATGAGAATTTTCACAAGAAATTTTAACTAGATGATGCATGTATGACATGACATATAATATTTTCATGATAAATATGAATGATGAAACATGATGTCATGGCATGTGATAAGACATACATAACATGGCATGATAGCACAAAAGAAAATACCTAGATTTCCTATCTAAGTATCAATAATTCATCGCTAAGCCATTGATAATCCTAAATTTTCCCTAATTTCCAAGATAATGCCAAAACCCCCAACTTGGCCTATCTTTGGATTCTAACCTAGTTGTGCCAACTTTTTATTAAGTTCAATCTTCCAAAAAGATAGTTTGGCACGTATTTACTCCTCCTAGAGTAAATAAATGAATCCTTCATTTTCAAGGGTAGTAATTCCTTGAAAATATCCTAAAGTGCCAACTACATCAAGGTTGGGCTAACTACCCTTCCAATTAGAGTTGACACTCCCTAGACCTATCTAGGGTGTGGCGAACACACTCTTAGGAACCCAAAACCTATTGGTGCTCCTTGGGTGTTCTAGGTATTCACTAGGGATGACTTCCCTTGATACCTTCCGAAAGACTTTCTTAGGCTTCTCCGAAGCCTTAGTCCCCTTTGTCTTGTCTTGGTCAACTCTAGGGATGGCTTCCCTTGTGACCTTAACTTGACTCCTAGACCTAGATTGAGTTCCATACCTATATGGAACTCTATGATAGGATGGACCATCATCCTTAGCTTTAAGTTTGTATCCCAAATCTTTCTTACTCCTAGAAGGACCATGATTTCCTAAATCTAGGTTTTGAGCTCTTGATCCCTTAAATAGATTTTCTATTTTCTTAAGGGATTTTTCTAATGTCTCAAGTTTTGACCTCAAAACTTGATTTTCAATCATTACTTCATCAAGGCTTGGTTTTCTAGTATAGTCTTTGTGATTGTTCTTCTTGGCCTTGTTTTGGGTAGGTCTACCCTTAAATGATCTAAAATCTTCTCTAACCTTAGGTGTAGTGGACCTAGCATGGAAGGCTCTATATTTTTCCTTAGGTTTTACAAACCTCCTATTTTCATGATAAATTGCATTAAAATGATAAAAATTTTCTTTAGCATGCATATTATCATGATGAAAAGAATTACCATTACCTAATGGTACCTTAGGCTTAATCTTGGAGGCTCCCCCTTGACTTGAGCTCCTCCTTTTGACTTTGGTCGGATCCTTCCCCTTTGGACATTGATTTCGATAATGTCCTTTTTGCTTGCATGAGAAGCACACAATGTGCTTCTTATCTTTCTTTGCCACGGGGTCGACCTCCTTTGTCTTTCCCTTGGTTTTGGGTGTCATTTGCACCTTCTTCTTGACCAATTTTGGACACTTACTCTTGTAGTGTCCTCTTTCCCTACACTCAAAGCAAATGATGTGATCTTTATTTTTACAAATTGAAATGTTTATACCTTTGCTTGTAGGGGTGGCACATGACTCTTCACTCGATCCGGAAGTAGATACTTCTTCTTTTTCCGGATTCAATGACCTTTGCTCCCCCTCAATCCTAGAGGTGGAGACTTCTTCTTCTTCTCCATTGACCTCGGATGATGATGTTGAAACCTTTTCTTGTTCCGGCGTCAATGTCAAATTTTGCTCCTCTTCAACCCTTGAGGTGGAGGCTTCTTGAGCTTCATCTTCGGATGTTGAGCACCTCTCAACTTCCGAGTCCTCTTCACTTGATGAATTTCCCTCTTCGAATTTGTCTTGATTTGGTAGAGTGGAGGGAACTTCATGAAGTATTGCCAATTTGCTCCATAGCTCATTGGCATCTTTGAATTCTCCAATCTTGTCCAAGATGGTGCTTGGCAATAGATTGACCAATAACTTGGTCACTTTATCGTTGGCCTCGCATCTCTTGATTTGCTCCTCACTCCATTTGTTTTTCTTGAGGAGCTTCCCTTTGGTGCTTGTTGGAGCTTCAAAACCCTCCATTAGAGCAAACCATTGCTCTATCTCCATCATGAAGAAATTTTCAATCTTTGACTTCCAAAGATCGAAATTTGCCTTGTCGAATGGTGGAGGTGCCCTTGTGTCATAGCCAAACTCCATTTTTGAAGTTGAACCCTTTTGATGATGACTTCTTGAAATTAGGGTTTCTTCCAACTTCTTCTTCTTCCTCTAGCTCTTGCCCTCTTGGCGATGAGTACAATGAAGAGCAACCTTGCTCTGATATCACTTGTTGGGACCGGTAGACGAGCTAGAGGGGGGGTGATTAGCTCCGATTTGCTTCGTGATGATTTGTCGCGGCGGAAGACTCGAGCAAACGCTAACACAAAGGATTTACTTGGTATCCACCCCGGTCGGGTGACTAATCCAAGGATCCACTCTCCTCACTCTCTCATACACTATGAAAGATCTCCTTCTTGAGGTGGAGAAACCTCTTACAAGCTTTCACAAAGATACAACAAGAATCAAAGCAAACACAAAATGAAATCTTACAAGATTTACAATGAATAATCTCTCTTTGCTTTCCTTGCTATCTTCAAGCTTGTGGTTGCCTCTAGAACCTTGGAAATGCAGCAGCAAAAACCTCCAAGACTTCCCTTGAGATGGCACCAATGAAGAAGGAAAAAGGGGAGAAGAGTTGTGGCTCAAAACCTGCGTGAAAACCCTTATACCCGACGCCTAGGGTTCCCTAATCGATTACCCAATCGATTACCACGTCATACTAGCCGTTCAACGGCTAGTTTTTGAACCTGAATCGATTAGCCAATCGATTAAGACTGCCCTTAATCGATTGACCAATCGATTAAGAGAAGGCTGAATCGATTCAGCCACCTTCTGTTCTCGCAACAAACTCTCTTAATCGATTACCCAATCGATTCACTTTCTCCTTAATCAATTACCTAATTGATTAAGATCCTCCTTAATCAATTACCTAATTGATTACCATCCTTCTTAATCAATTACCCAATTGATTAAGATCCTTCTTGTTTTCGCGAGACAACAACCCAATCGATCACCCAATCGATTGAGACCAACCTAACTTGTGTTCACGGTCAACCCCTTTGACCAACCTCGATTTTACGGTCAACCCCTTTGACCAACCTGGACTTCACGGTCAACCCCTTTGACCAACCTGGATTTCTTCTGCCTAGTTCCCAACTAGGACTTAACCTGATTCCCCACCAGGTTTGCCTAACACTCGAGTTAGGTCTAGTCTCTCGGTAGACTTCCACCTTGCCAGCATGCGATCTACCCGATCCATCTGGACTTCACCTAGTCCCACTAGGTCTTCTCCCATGCCAGCGTGCGATCTCCCCGATCCACCTGGACTTCACCTAGTCCCACTAGGTGTGCCTAGTCCCACTAGGTCTTTTTCCATGCCAGCGTGCGATCTCCCCGATCCACCTGGACTTCACCTAGTCCCACTAGGTGTGCCTAGTCACACTAGGTCTTTTCCCATGCCAGCGCACGATCTCCCCGATCCATCTGGACTTCACCTAGTCCCACTAGGTGTACCTAGTCCCACTAGGTCTTTTCCCATGCCAGCGCGCGATCTCCCCGATCCACCTGGACTTCACTTAGTCAAGTCTCCAGTCAACCTTGACCCACTTGACACCATACGACATTCAACCATAATTATCAAATTCAAACATCAATGTCAAACATCGAAACATACACCTCAAGCTCACCCGAGCTTTGTCAAACTAGGTCAACCCTGACCTAACCAAGATTGCACCAACAAGAACTGCATGCACCTATAGACTTAGAAGCCAGCATCTCACAAACACCTAAGGATACTTTTGATTGATAACCTAGAAAGGGTTGAGATGCTTAGGTCTTTGCCTCAATTCAAGATGCTTTAAGTCAGTGCATCTGCAGTAATTAGGGCACTAAATACAACTTATACAGCAATCAAGTTAAGTGTCAAGCTTAGAAAATCTAACTTGAACAGAAACACTTAACTTGACTAACCCTAGCAAAAACTACTGTTTATAACAGTTAGTAAGTAGCTAATTGAGTTAGACAGGCCCCTACAGAGAGAATTGATTGATTTAGTGAAAATCAAACTGATTCAGTACAGCAAAAATTTTACTTATTTCCTTTATTTGTGCTGTATTTATTTGTTTTGATATATGGCAAAGGGGGAGAGATAGGAAAGGAGAGAGTAAAATTTTCTTTTCAAAATTTTCTTAACTCTATCCTTTATGCAAAAAGTATTCAAAAGTTTAATTTTGTTTAAAAATACTTAAGCTTTCAAAAACTTCTACTTATGTTTTCAAAATTTTGCTAAGTATTTAAGTCTTTCAAAACTTCTACTTAAGCTTTCAAAATTTTGATAAGTATTTAAGTCTTTCAAAACTTCTACTAAAGCTTTCAAAATTTTGATAAGCACTTAAGCTCTCAAAACTTCTACTTAAGTTTTTCAAAATTTTGCTAAGTATTTAAGTCTTTCAAAATATCTACTTAAGCTTTCAAAGTTAACTAAGTACTCAAGTTTTTTTCAAAGTTAACACTTTCAAAACCTTTGAGTACCTTGAAACTTAAAAGCCTCAAACTTTTTAAGTACTCAAAAATCATGTTTCAAAAAATTCCTATATACTGTTAACTTAAGTTATTAAAAGTACCTAAAACTTAAGTTTTCAAAAGTGCAAGTTTTTTACCCCACGAATTTTTGAAAAATCTAGGGGGAGATTCCTTCCAGGGGGAGGGAATAGAACCTTTTTTATATATGTTGCTTAAACTTAACTTTTTGAACTAGGGTTGCCATAAATCAAAAAGGGGGAGATTGTTGGTGCAGAATGCACCTAAGTCAAACCTGTGTTTTGATAATGGCAACATAGGTCAAAAGTTAAGTCCTTCTTGTTTTCTAACAAGTTAATCAAGTGTGCAGGAAAAGCCCTAGCGAAGGACTGCTAGGCACTGGCAAAGGAATGCCAGGAAAGGAAGCCCTAGCAAAGGACTGCTAGGCAACTGGCGAAGGAATGCCAGCATCCAAGACCTAGCGAAGGACTGCTAGGCTCCAGGCGAAGGACAGCCTGGGACTAAAGCCCTAGCGAAGGAATGCTAGGCACCGGGCGAAGGACAGCTCGGCATCCAAGCCCTGACAAAGGACCGTCAGGCAAAAGTCCAACCAAAGGAGAGGTTGGCATCAGGTAAATTCTCCCGAGAGGAGTAGGTGAGGACGCGTTCCCCGTCGAGGGAACAGTAGGCGTCGGTTCGACCTAGGACTCCATTTTGGAGACCAAAGTCAGAACCAAGACAGCTAAGGCTGTATAAAACTAATAATTTATTTTATTATTGTGTTTGGACTAACCCTGGATGCAGGACCGAAGGAACGTGAGTCTGCAGCTCAGAGTGCCTCAAAGGAGTGAGGCAACTGCTGACCAGGGCGCCCGGAGTGTCCCGGGCGCCCCCAAGGTACATACAAAACACATCAAAAGAAGAAGGGTTCGAAAAGCTGCTGGGCGGGGCGCCCCCGTGCTCCCGGGCGCCCCCGCTGCTCCCGGGCGCCCCCTGCGCTGCGGGCGCCCCCATGCGCTCACTTCGAACCAAGAAGCCATCGAAGCCAAGAAGATAGATCTTTAACCCGGTCAATGCGGGCGCCCCGAGCGCTTCGGGCACCCCGGTCAAAGCGCATCTAGAGGATAGACGCTGACCGAGATCTGTGCGGATCAAAGGCCACGTGGGGGGCGCCCCCGACGTCCCGGGCGCCCCCTAGCCCTATATAAAGGGCCCTCGACCCCAGGCTTCCAACAACACTTCCTTCAACGCCTCAAAGATCTTCTACGCTCTTGCTTTGCTCCGGAAACTCTCCAACTCGAGCCGACGACGTCCCGCTGCCCCGAACAAGTCAATCCACTCCGGACGTCGGTAACGAAGATCGAAATTTAATATTATTAGTTTACTGCACTTATTTGTAATCAAATCTTTGTAAACAATTTTGCGCATATATAGAATTGCCCGAAGTAAACGGTCAACGACCGTGGGCCTTGGAGTAGGAGTCGACACAGGCTCCGAACCAAGTAAATCGACTGTGTCTGTGTGCTGTTTATTTTATTTCCGCTGCGTACTTACTCTTACTTAAAATCCGAAAGTTTTCCGATATTCACCCCCCCTCTATCGGGCTTCTCGATCCAACAGTTGGTGCCTTTGAAGTCTACTTCCTGGTATGTTGGCTAGTTGGGTAGTCGGTGTCTTTGAAGTCTACTTCCTCGGCTCGCCATTTGAAGTCCTCATCTTTGGTTTTTGTCCCTCGGATGCCCGTTGTTCCTTATGTGTGGTTCAGCAAGTCTTGTAAGACTCAAACATTACATCAAATAAATATGAAAACCTAACTTAATAGTATTGACACACATATCAAAACTCATATTTATCCGATCAAACTTGGATCGATTGCACCAACAGCAAAGAGTAATCGCCTTCTCTTCTAAGTCTTTATTTCTGCAACTGTAAGCTTCTCCTCTTCTCTTTTACTCCTTGTTTTCTAGGGTTTTTGTTTGCCCCACAAGACCAACTCCTCTTGTATTTCCTTATTGTTTTTTTGTGCGTGTCATGGTCAAGCTCACCGGAGCTAGCTAAGGATTTCGAATGAAGACAAGTAAACAATTTCCTCTTCTTTTGTCAGAATAGCAACATCTTCTCTTTATTTTCCTAATCCCAGGGATCAACATTCATGAGCACTCTTTTTCCCTTTATCCAACCACAACAATAAAAACAATAAGTTTTCATTTATTTTAAATAATATTAGACTTGGGTATCTCCTCCGTAGCTCTAGCCCAGAGTAAGTTTTCATTGATTTTAAACAATTTCAAATAAGTGAATCTCATAGAACAAATAAAAAATAACCTTCCATTTAAATATTAAAGTTTTAAAAAACAATCGTTCAAATGTGATGATTATTTATAAAATATTATTACAATTCATAACAGTGGCATCTATTTGTCAAAAGAAATTTTTTAAAATTAAAATTAATAAAATCTTATCACAATATAATTAAATGCATTAGTAATTTTATATATTAAAAATAATATTTTAAAAAATATGTTATTATTGATGATTTTATTTTTAAAATCGCATCAAAAAATATTTTAAATAAATTATCTTTGTGATTTTTTTAGATTTGTGATTTTTTTAGATGTATATATTCTATGTAATTTTTTTTTTTGAAGAAGCAGGAAGATAAAATTATGTCATAATTTATATTTTTCTCAGGACCTTTAAACGAGAAGCTGCTGAGAAACGATTCTGTCTGGGGATAGTGTTTATATTATTCATTGCCGGTTTCACTCACTCTATGGAATCAGTAGTGACCCAGAATCAATATTTTGGCGTTGCTGGCAATGCAATATACATTATCTTAATGCTATTGCAGTTTTATTTCCCAAAATCAATATTTTGGCGTTGCTGGCAATGCAATATACATTATCTTTATGCTATTGCAGTTTTATTTTGTGTAAAATTAATATCTCTAGCTAGAGCACTATTTTACTACTTCATCTAGGATTAAACCACTTAGTCAATGAATATAATTTTATTTAATTATCATTGAACATACAAAATTAAATATATATAAAATCAATCAAAAGATATATATAGGGATATAGATAATTCAAATTTTAATATAATATTTTCCTTGATCCAGCTAACGTTCGACTTTTTAGAAGGTCCAATATTATTTGATGATTCGACAAAAATTAAAAATAAATAAAAATATAATACTTAGAGGAAGAAATAAAAATATATTTTAATTCCGAATAGATATACAACTTAAATATGATTATATTTTTTCCACATTTATGAACATATTAAATATTTTTTAAAATACAATATAAATAATAATTTCGAACTTTGACTAACCATAAACAGAATCGTGTTTGACAGCTGGTCCAAACTATAAACCGTAATCACTATGGATAAAATTAAGTTAAGGGTCGACTTCAACCTGGTGGCCGGTTCTAAATTGCCGAATGTATTTGGACTGCTGCGATTGTAAGAGAAATAGTCTATCATCTTAAATTTTGTTACATAAAAAGAAAGTATGTAGATATTTATAGAAATAATATCAGTATTAAAAGTGGTATGTCTACCACCTAAATGAGTGCCTAATGGCTCTGTCAGGAATTAGAATATTGTATATGTCACCACCACTTATTACTTAACATTTTAAATAATGCTATAATTTAATATTTTATTTCTGTTAAATTAGTAAAACATTTAGATATATTTTATTATTATTATTATTATTTTAATTCATAAAGCTTCCGCTACCGCTGATCTTGAAATGGGAGGTACTAGACACTAGTACTCAAAGTGAAATTGTTGCTGCACCGATAAGTAGGCGACTTTTTTTATTATAACGGTTAATTGAAGAAAACTCTCCAATTCTAAATTGGTTTTTGCATGCACTCCCTATATGATAAATTCTTTGCATTCACTCTCTGATGGATTGAATATAAAAGAATGAAAAATAAGTATACATTTTAAGGATTTGAGTATAAATTGTTCGAAATTGAGTACTAATTTAAGAAATTTGAGTACAAAGTTTCGGTGACCCCTCATGTGAAAATCTTGATGTGATGAGTATAAAAGAGTGAAAACTCAGTATACATTATAAAGATTTGAGTATAAATTATTTGAGATTTAGTGCTAATTTAAGAAATTTGAGTATAAAATTTCGGTGATCACTCATGTGAAAATCTTGATGTGGTGGATGCAACCTCACATACTCAAATTTCTAAATTTTATACTCAAATATTTTAAATATTATTGAATCTAAATCAATTCATATTTAAATTTTGATAATGTATACTGAAATTTTTACTATATACTAAAACAATATATATTCAAAATTTTTCAAATAATACTCAAATTTCTTAAATTAGTACTCAATCTCAAACAATTTATACTCAAATCGTTACGATTTATATTGAATTTTTACTCTTTTATACTGATAAAAAAAATAACACACAAAACTATATTGTCAATCCCATCAGGGAGTGCATGCAAAAAAATTTTGGGTTGGGGAGTGCATGCAAAGCCCAGTTTGATGTTGGGGAGTTTTCTCAAATTTTCTCTCAAAAATATAGCAGCCGAAATTGCTATCATGAAAAATGATATAGGGAAATTAATAGGTAAAGGAAAGGCCGTGGAAGCTGCGCCACAGACTGTGATGGGTAATAAACTTCTAATTTTAACTGCTCCTATATTTATGTGAATAGTATTTTCCTAAAACATTTATTATTATTATTATTGTCATTTAGCTATTGAAGGGTCAAACGGTATACACGAGCAAGAGGTTTCTACCCCAATAATGCAGATATCAGATCCCACTAACAGGCAAGACATGCCCGCCCCCAGTAAATTCACCAATGCCATTAATAGCAAATCTAAGAGTACTAAGATAAGTAATCTTTCATTATTAATATCATTATAATTAGTATTTTTAAAAATATATTTTAAATTTTTTTTATATATGTACAGTGCTGAGAAACGATTTCGTCTTGGGATAGTGTTTAAATTATTCATTGCCAGTTTCACTCTCTCTATGGAATAAGTAGCGACCCAGAATCAATATCTTAGCATTGCTGGCAATGCGATATACATTATCTTAATGCTATTGTAATTTTATTTTGTGTAAAATTAAGATCCCTAGCTAGAGCACTATTTTACTACTTCATCTAGGATTAAACCACTTAGTCAATGAATATAATTTTATTTAATTATCATAGAACATACAAAATTTAATATATATAAAATCAATCAAAAGAGATATATAGGGATATAGATAATTCAAATTTTAATATAATATTTTTCTTGATCCAACTAGCGTTCGACTTTTTAGAAGGTCCATTATTATTTGATGATTCTACAAAAATTAAACATAAATAAAAATATAATACTTAAGGAAGAAATAAAAATATTTTTTAATTCCTGATCCTGTCGACAAGCGATGATCGGTTTTCTCTCGGATAACTCGGTCTAACCAAGCTGACCCGGTCTGCAGTAATTTGGGAGGTCGGACCGAAACAGAGCTCTCAATGTAGTGGAGTGGTTGCAAAGTGGCAGCGACCCCTTATCTGAAGTTCGAATGGGATTTATATAGGGGGAAGGAGAGGGTCTTCCTATGTGTGAGCTGTCATGTCTCATTAAGAGAAGATCAATCGACAGATCTCGATAGTGACAGCTACATTCAATGCCATGACACTGCCATAGCCGCCTGACACTCGTAATCATCTGACACATTGCCTAATATATCTTTTCTATCCCTCTTTAATTATTGGCGGCTTCGCCAGGCAATGGTTATGCCAAGGGGATTATCTTAAGAATATCTGATAAGAAAGGCTCAGGCGATAAAAGAGGCTCGCAGTTGTCTGGTCGTCTCCGTATGATCACAAGTATCGGATCTCGGACAACAGACCTCAAGGATCCCGACCTCAGGTGGCCGACCTCAAGGATCCCGACCTCGGATGGCCGACCTCAAGGATCCCGATCTCGGATGGCCGACCCCGAGGGTCCCGACCTCGGATGATCGGGCCTGGAGGTCACAACCTCGGACGGCTGACCTCGGGGGTCCCATCCTCGACCTCGGACGACTGACCTTGGGGGTCCCGACCTCAGATGACCGACCCTGAGGTGATCTTTACCCTGGCCTATTTACTACCGGTTCAGATCAGCAGTCGAACCCGACCGAGCCCCCGATCTTTCTAAAAATCATACGCCCGGATCACAAGCCTCCCTCTCAAGTCTAGTCGAAGGAGGAGCGTGATCCGACTGACTAGGCTCCCGGCTCGGTCGGCTTGCCGCGCGTCACCTCGTACGGTTGATCCTTCCTTTTAATGTCGTATCTTTTATCAACTCCTCATCAATGCGAAGACGCGTGTCGCTTCCCGACTGGCTGCCTCGAGCAGCGAAACGTCACTGGCGTGGCCTGGGCGTTGAGTGAGTAACGCTTCGAGGTCTGGGAAATGACAGGGATCGGACGGTAAGGAGTCTACCCCGCCATTTTCTTTTTCTCCATCGGACGATCCTCCTGGTTTCACCCGGGGTATAAATAGGTTTGCCCTCTCATTTTACCTCTTTTCATCCTGACCTTCGCTTTTCGCCCAATTCTTGTCCGACCTCCGCCGCCTGATCTCCTTAATTCCGACGAACAGTGTCTCCGGCGAACTTCATTCTTAGGTACTCTCTCTCTTTGCCGAACTCCTGCCGTGCCTTTTCTGATTTTGTTTTGATGGCCTCATCTTCTGCACCTCCGTCTGCGTCTCCCGAGCCATGGTACTTGACTACCCGATCTTCCCTTACCCTAGGTCAGATAGAAACTCTACGCATAGATTACTTGATCCCAGAAGACCACTAGATAACTCAGCCCAACCGTCGAGGTCGGGCACACCAGCCCCCCTTAAGTCATTTCACCGTCTTTTCCGATCAGCTGTTAGCCGGTCTGCGCTTTCCCCTACATCCCTTCTTCCGCGAGATCTGCCGTTATTTCCAGGCCTCTTTGTCTCAATTAGCACCGAACTCGATCCGAATCTTGTGCGGCGCCGTGATCATCTTTACCGCCCACAAAATCCCCCTAGAACCCCGAGTATTTCATTTTTTCTATTATCTTAAGAAACAAGAGCCCGGGAATTTCTACTTTCAGGCTCGTATTAACTCTGCCTTCCTGGAGAAGGTGCCGTCCTCCAATAAAGGTTGGAAATCTCACTTCTTCTATATCCAATCAATCCCCCGACCGAACTGGCCTACCAAGTGGGTAGAAAACCTGCCTGATCACCCACAGCTGCCCAAGAACCTTCGTTCAGAACCGGGCTACCGTTCCGCAATTTCTAAGCTCGGGGGAGCCCGATACCACGCGGGCAAGCTATTGATCGCGGGGATGATGTATCTGTTCCGGCTGAGCCAAGTCCCGGCAGAGCTACCCGGCACCCTCGGTACGCTTCTACTTGCTCGGTGAGCTTGTTAGTGCTAACTAAAACTTTTTCTTTTGTGCAGCCGAAGTTATGTTCAGCGCTAGGATTGACGCGGTATTGGATCGGGAGGATGAAGCCATGGAGGCTTTGGCTGCCCAGCTAGCAGCCGCTCGGGCGGTACCACCCGTAGACATCGCATCAGATCCCGAGCTGCCAACAATCACAGCAAATGACCCCGGAGGGAGTCTCCCGACCGAGGGGGCGGGAGTAACAATCCAACCGACTGGCGAGGGGACCTCTTCCCCGGCCGAGGCAGAAGAAGAAGAAGTAGACCCGGCTGCTCCTCCTAGCTTAGTCCGAAAACGCCGCCGGGTGGCTCTCAATGTGGACCACCCTCGTCTCCTGAATCGCCCGTAGAGGTTCGGGCTGCGACGCCTTCTCGTCCGGGTCAAGCTGTGGCCAGCCTTCAACCCCCGGCCCTGAGCTCTACGTTGGCTCCCGAGGTTCCCCGGCTCGACCTTCGGGCTCCGGTCCAGACAGTATCTCGGTCCACAGCTCGACCCCCTACTCCTGTAGCGACACCTTCCGGAGCATCGACCTCGAGATCTGCGCCTCGTCCTCCAGCCCCTCATCTGAGCACCGCTAACCTCGACGCTGCCGAAGCTCTTCTATCCATGAACTCCCCGCCGCGGTCAACAGTGGAAGTTCAAGTGCCCTCGGCGATTTCTCTAGCTCCGACTGTTCAACCTCAGCCCTTGAACCTGCACGATAGTTTGGTCTTGGGCTGGGAGGAGGGATGGACAGCGTCCCTTGCGATGGACTCTGTTACCTTGGTCGACCACTTCTTCGTGGGAATGACTCAGGTATCTTCTTTCCTCCTTCAATTGTTTAAGTTCACACTCCTGACCTCCACTCCACTCCGCAGCAATGGGCGCTGGCCACGCGGTCAGCCAAGCGTTGGTCGACAATACTCGAGCACGCTGGGAAGCCGAAAAACGAGTGAGGGACCTGGAAGCCCGAGTGTCGCAGAGTACCCTTCCTTCGGGTGACCAGGGTCTGGACCAGCTGCGCTCAGAAATAACTGCTCTAAGGTCCCATGTATCAGAGCTGGAGGCCCGTTCCGAGGAGGAGCAGCGGTTGGCGACTCAGTCAGCGGCGCAGACGGAGCGTCTAACTAACCGGGTGGCTCATCTGGATGGCGACAATAAGACCCTCAAGGCCCGGTATACTCGAGCCCATGCTGATTTGGCCAAGATGACAACGGATGCTAAGGAGCTCAAGCGGAAATTTAAGGAGTCGGACGCGGCTCATCACCAAACTCAGCTTGCCCTGAAGAACAAAGAGACAGAGCTGGCTGCCCGACAAGAGGCCTTCCAGAATTTGGAACTTCAGCTAGTGGGCAAGGACGCGCAACTGGCTATCCGAGAGACCACCCTCCAGGTACAGGGCGCCGAGCTTACTCGACTCAGGAAGGAGTTGGAGGATTATAAGTCTGGCGAGCCGGCCCGGATTGAAGCCGCCCGAGTGGCGTATATTCAGTCGGATTCCTTCCTGAACCTGGTTTCTGAGCGGACGGGCGGCATGATTAAGTATGGAGCAGTAGGTGCTATCCAGCAATTAACCGAGGCCGGCCATCTTCCTGAGGACCTCCCTCCTAATGCTGTGAAGCTGAGGCGGATCAAGGCGTCAATTCCTGAAGACGCCTTCCCCCCCTTTACCTAGGATACCCAGTTTGGAGGTCCCAACTTTCTTTTAGCCCGAACGGCCGCTCTGTCTGCCCGTGCTCCATCTCTCTAGGCTATTTTGGAATTTTGTAATGATATCCGTTTTCCCGACTTGGCCTTTTAGGCTCGATTCTGTGATGGCCCCGGGCCTTATCTAATTTCCGTGGATTTTCCTCTTTTCTTTATTTCGTCTAACCGTTTGTGATGCATTAGATTTTTGTTAAGTGTTATTTGTTTGATGTACTTGCCTCATTCGCTGCAGCTCAAGGATATGAATCATACATCCAAGTTTCGCTAAGTATGGGTCGCTTGGGTCGCTTAAGTCATTCTCGAGAGATAGACTCCTTAGTTTGATTTTTTCAATCGACTCGAAAATTTGGCTAAGTACCAGGTGCTCGGGCGACTAGTGTCCTAGTCTCTTAACCTGTCTTTTCTTAAGCCTTGGGAATGTAACTAGGTCAGGTCGATACCCTGGCTCAGCAATGAGGGTAGATCGAGCGTACAACCCGACTCGATGATTCTGCTCGGTCAGGCAAATACCTTGACTCGGCAATTTGGCTCGGTCGGGCGAATACCCTGACTCGGCAATAGATACTGCAGGAAGATAACGATCCATGTTCATTTTGAGCAAGAGCCTGGACACCGTCCGACTTACCCTGACCGAGCGTGGACTGCCACGGCCGACCAGGCCCGACCGAACGTGGAACGCCACGCCCAATCGGCGCCGAGTCCGGTGGGTGCGTGAGTGCAAGCTCACTTATAACTTGCTTTGGCAAGAGTCTGGACACCGTCCGGCTTACCCTGACCGAGCGTGGACCGCCACGCCCGACCGGGCCCGACCGAACGTGGAACGCCATGCCCAATCGGCGCCGAGTCCGGTGGGTGCGTGAGTACAAGCTCACTTATAACTTGCTTTGGCTGTTTTTGGAGAGTTGGAGTTCTTGTCATCGTTTTCTCTGAGTACATTTACAAGAATAATTTCTCTCCACTCTCCTCACGATATAATCTTAAGTGGACTGCGCTCCAGGGTCTTCCGAGTCGCTTTCCTTGAGCATCCTGCAGGTAGTAGGCTCCCGACCCTAGCGCCTCGACCACCAGGAACGAACCACTCCATGGAGGCTCCAGCTTGCCCACTTCACCCACGGGCTTGATTCTTTTCCATACCTTGTCTCCTATTTGGAAATGTCGAGGTATGACTTGTTGGTTGTATCGGTTCCGCATCCTTTGTTGGTAAGCGGCCATTCGAACTGCGGCCTTAGCTCTAACCTCCTCGATCAAATCTAGTTCAGCTCGTCTTTTCTCTGCATTGTCTTCTCCATACAGTTGTCTTCTGTCCGACTCACAACCGACCTCCATGGGGACTACCGCTTCACTTCCGTAGACTAACTGGAAGGGAGTGCAGCCCGACCCCTCTTTGGGTGTGGTTCGGAGGGCCCATAGGACACCAGGAAGCTCATCCACCCAGGATCCGCCGACCTGATCTAGCTTGGCTCTGAGCCCTTTCAGGATCTCTCTATTGGCTACCTCGGCCTGGCCATTACTCTGGGGGTATGCCACGGAAGTGAAGGCCTGCTTGATCCCAAATTCCTTGCACCAATTCCTGATTATCCGGCCCTGAAATTGTCGACCATTGTCTGATACCAGCTTATGCGGTATGTCATATCGGCATAAGATATTCTGCCACAGGAATTTCTTCACTGCTTGCTCAGTGATCCGAGCTAAGGCTTCCGCCTCGATCCACTTAGAGAAGTAATCTACTGCCACCAGCAAGAACTTCTTCTGACCGGCTGCTTTGGGGAATGGCCCGACTATGTCCATGCCCCATTGGTCAAAGGGACAGGACACGGTGGAAGCTCTCAGCATCTCGACAGGTCGGTGCGAAAGATTCTGATACTTCTGACAAGAAAGGCAGGAAAGGACCATCTTCTCGGCGTCCTTCTGAAGGGTCGGCCAGAAGTAACCGGCCAGCAGAACCTTTCTAGCCATAGACCGACCTCCTGAATGATTTCCGCAGCACCCCAAATGTACTTCTCTGAGCACATAGTCTGCATCTTCCTTTCCGAGGCACCTGGCTAGAGGTCGGGAAAAAGCCCGCTTGTATAGTACGTCCCCTATCAGAGTGAACCGGGCTGCTCTGAGCTTCAGTATCCGAGCTTGCTCGGGGCTTCCCAGGAGAGTTCCTTCCTTCAAGTAGGCGATGAAGGGAGCTCTCCAATCCCCCTCTATCTCCATTTCCGTTTCCCCCTCGACCTGAGCTACTAGCATGACCTGAGGTGAAGGCTTGTGGAAGACCCACGGTCGGACAGAGCTGGCCAGTCGGGCCAACTCGTCTGCCTTGGCGTTGTCTCCTCGGGGGATCTGCGTAATCTGGATTTCTTGAAATTCTGTTTGTAGCTTCTGATAGGCTTCTACATAAGCCTGTAGCTTTTCGTCATTCACTTCGAACTTCCCAGCCACCTGTTGAGTCACCAACTGAGAATCAAAGTGTAGGATGACCCGAGTGGCCCCGACCTGCTTGGCTGCCTGAAGTCCTGCCAAGAGGGCTTCATATTCCGCCTGGTTGTTAGTGGCCGGGTACTCTAGACGTACAGCCAAATGAAGGGGGTCTCCCTTAGGGGAGATCATCAAGATCCCTACACCACTTCCTGCCCGAGTAGCTGACCCATCCACGTAAATCTTCCAGACTCCTTCTTCTTCCTCGGCATGGAGCTCGCTTAGGAAATCCGCTAATGCTTGAGCTTTGATTGCAGATCGGGGTAAGTACTGAAGATCATACTCACTCAGTTCGGTTGTCCACTTGACCATCCGACCTGAGATCTCTGGGTTGACCAGTACCTTTTCGAGGGTGCTGTTAGTTAGCACCCGGATCGGATGAGCCAGGAGGTATGGCCGCAGTCGCCGAGCCATCAACACTAGCACATAAGCTAACTTCTCGAGTGTAGTGTACCTACACTCGGTTTCTTTAAGTAGATGCCCAAAGAAATAAATCGGTTGCTGTTCGGTCTCTTTCTGGGTTACAAGCACAGCACTAACAGCTTCTTCAGTAGTAGATAAATAAACATACAAGGGCTCTCCCTCTTCCGGTTTGGCTAGCGCCGGCAGACTGACTAAGTAGGTCTTCAACTCTTTGAAAGCTCGGTCACACTCTGCATCCCACTGGAACTTGGAAGCTTTGCGCAAGATCTTGAAGAACGGCAGACTCCTGGCGGTCGACCGGGAGATAAACCGAGATAGGGCCGTGAGTCTCCCGGTCAAGCGCTGAACCTCCCTCAGGTTTTTCGGCGGTGGCATGTCCAACAGGGCTTGCACCTTACTCGGGTTGGCTTCTATCCCCCGCTCGGTCAAGATGTAACCCAGGAATTTTCCACTTTTGTCTCCGAACATACATTTTGCAGGGTTAAGTTTGAGGCCATACCTTCGGAGAGTGCCGCAGGTCTCCCGAACATCGGCTACGAGGTCAGCAGCTTGGGAGGACTTGATGAGAATGTCATCTACGTACACCTCCACGTTTCTCCCGAGCTGCTCCTTGAAGACTTTATTCATCAGCCTTTGATAGGTTGCCCCAGCATTTTTGAGTCCGAAAGGCATAACTGTGTAGCAATAGGTGCCTTCGGCAGTGACAAAACTGACCTTCTCTTGATCTTCTAATGCTAGGGGTACCTGATGATATCCCTGGTAGGCATCCAACATGCAGATGAGTTCATTTCCGGTGGTAGAGTCTACCATCTGATCTATCCGAGGGAGCGGGTAACAGTCCTTAGGGCAAGCTTTATTGAGGTCCCTGAAGTCAATACAGACCCTCCACTTGTTGCCCGGCTTGGAGACCAGCACCACGTTGGCCAACCAGGCCAGGAATTGGACTTCTCGGACGTGCCCTGCTTCCAGCAGTCTTTCCACTTCGGCCTGAATGATCTTGTTCTGGTCGGGGCTAAAATCTCTTTTCTTCTGCTTAACAGGTCGGGCGTCGGGGTATACGTGCAGTTTGTGCTCCATTACTTCCGGTCTGACCCCTTTCAGATCTTGCTGGGACCAGGCAAATACGTCCCGATTCTGAGTCAAACATTCTATTAACTGTTGTTTGAGGTCGGGCGCCAATCCAGGAGCTATCTGCACTTTAGTTTCTTCCCGGTCAGGTAAGAGCTGGACCTCTTCTTTCTCTTCTATCAGATCAGCCCAAGGAGAGGGCTGAGAAGATTGCACCATGTTGCAATTGGACGGCGTCGCTCGGAAGGACTTACTGACCTCCACTCGAACGTCATCCACATAGCACCGTCGAGCCACTTTTTGATCTCCTTTAGCTTCTCCAACTTGGTCACCCACTGGGAATTTGACCTTTAAGTAGAAGGTGGACACCACGGCCCGGAACTCGTTCAGCACAGGCCGGCCCAATATGGCGTTGTAGGCTGAGGGAGCGTCCACTACCAGGAATGTGGACCACCTGGTTCTCCTCAAGGGTTCTTCGCCGAGTGATATGGCCAGCTTGATCTGACCCAAAGGCTGTACTTCATTCCCCGTGAACCCAAACAGAGGTGTGGCCACGGGTCGGAGCTCAGTAACTTCAATCTGCAATTGCTCGAAAGCTTTTAAGTACAGGATGTTTACCGAACTTCCCGTATCCACAATAGTTCTGTGGATCTGGTAATTGGCTATGATCGCGGTGATGACCAGGGCGTCATCATGAGGGACTTCTACTCCTTGCAGATCTGACGGGCCGAAGCTGATCGGTGGTCCCTGAGCTTGTGCGAACTGCAACCCACTTGGTAGATATCGAGTCGCCTAGCTTGCGATTTTCGAGCTCGGTTGGAATCTCCATAGGTGGGACCACCAGATATCACATTGATGGATCCGTGCACCGCATTTTGCTGATTGGCTTGTTCTTCGTTGGCATTTCCCAGCTCGGGCGTGTCCGGAGTCGGGAATAACCGTCTGGCTGTAGGGGCGACTGGTCGATCACGGGGCTCGGGCTGGTTAGGCGATGCTCTTCCTCGGCCCCGGCCACCTCCCTGATGGGCCCCTCTCGGGCTACCTCGGCTGGCGCGACCTCGACCCCGGCTAGCCTGCCAGCAATCTTGAAGGTCGTGGGTATGGCTATCATGAAAGGAGCAGTAGGGCCGCCACCTGGTGGGAAAGCAACCCTGAGCCACTTGCTGAACTATCCCTCGTTCGGCTCCTTGTCGGTGTCCTCCCGCTCTAGGGCTTCTGAGCGGTCCTCCGGGGGGTACACTCCTCTGATGGTGTTGAGGATTCTCAGGAGCAGGGCGGATCTCTGGCCGCCTGGCAGCCTGTGCTTCTTCCACATCCACGTATTTACTGGCTTTGCCCAGCAGACTCTCAAAGTCCTTCGGGGGCTTTCGGATTAAGGACCTGAAGAACTCACCTTCTTGCAGACCTTGAGCGAAGGCGCTGACCAATACCTCAGACGTAGCAGTAGGTACGTCCAATGCCACCTGGTTAAATCTTCTGATGTAGGCCTTTAGGGACTCCTTAGGGCCTTGCTTCATGGTGAACAAGTTCAAACTAGTCTTGTGATGCCGCTTGCTACTTGCAAAGTGTTGTAGAAATAATCTCTTGAAATCAGCGAAGTCTTTTATTATTCCTTCCGGGAGCCTGTCAAACCAACGCTGAGCCGGTCCTGCCAAAGTGGTCAGGAAGGCTCGGCACCTAATACCATCCGAATACTGGTGTAGCAGCGCAGCATTCTCGAATTTCTTCAGATGTTCCTCTGGGTCCGTGGCCCCCCCATACTCAGGGACGGAGAGGGGTCGGAAGTGTTTAGGAAGGGTTCTTGTAAGACTTGACTGGAAAACGGGAACCCAGTTAGTTCAGCCGGGGCCTGGACGAGGGGAGCTTTGCCTTTGCTAGCTCGGGCATGACTGGAAGAAGCTTCATGGGGATCAGACTGTCCGGCTCCCTCGGCCGGCCTGAACAGTGCTGGGTGAAAGCCAGGGCTATCGCCTTGTCGGGCTCCTCCCTCGGTACCCACCCGGGTAGCCGGCTCAGTTGGGCCTTCTCGAGTGAGTTGGGCGGCTGCCTGTTGCGCAGCTGCCAGCTTTCTAGCTTTGGCCTCTACTAGCAGATCCAAGTCTTCTTGTGAAAGCATCACGGGCCTCCGATTGGAATCACTCATCTTCGTCTTTCGATCAGGCAACTTCCCACAGACGGCGCCAAATTTGATCCTGTCGACAAGCGAAGATCGGTTCTCTCTCGGATGACTCGGTCTAACCAAGCCGACCCGGTCTGCTGTAGTTTGGGAGGTCGGACCGAAACAGAGCTCTCAATGTAGTGGAGTGGTTGCAAAGTGGCAGCGAGCCCTTCTCTGAAGTTCGAATGGGGTTTATATAGGGGGAAGAAAAGGGTCTTCCCATGTGTGAGCTGTCATGTCTCATTAAGAGAAGATCAATCGACAGATCACGATAGTGACAGCCGCATTCAATGCCATGACACTGCCATAGCCGCCTGACACTCGTAATCGTCTGACACATTGCCTAATATATCTTTTCTGTCCCTCTTTAATTATTGGCGGCTTTGCCAGGCAATGATTATGCCAAGGGGGATTATCTTCTGAATATCTGATAAGAAAGGCTCAGGCGATAAGAGAGGCTCGCAGTTGTCTGGTCGTCTCCGTATGATCACAAGTATCGGATCTCGGACAACAGACCTCAAGGATCCCGACCTCAAGTGGCCGACCTCAAGGATCCCGACCTCGGATGGCCGACCTCAAGGATCCCGATCTCGGATGGCCGACCCCGAGGGTCCCGACCTCGGATGATCGGGCCTGGAGGTCACAACCTCGGACGGCTGACCTCGGGGGTCCCATCCTCGACCTCGGACGACTGACCTTGGGGGTCCCGACCTCAGATGACCGACCCTGAGGTGATCTTTACCCTGGCCTATTTACTACCGGTTCAGATCAGTAATCGAATCCGACCGAGCTCTCGATCTTTCTAAAAATCATATGCCCGGATCAATTCCGAATAGATATACAACTTAAATATGATTATATTTTTTCCATTATGAACATTTTAAATATTTTTTAAAATACAATATAAATAATAATTTTGAACTTTGGCTAACCATAAACAGAATCGTATTTAGCTGGTCCAAACTATAAATCATAATCATCATGGATAAAATTATGTTAAGGGTCGACTTCAACCTGGTGGCCGGTTTTAAATTGTCGAATGTATTTGGACCGTTGCGATTGTAAAGAAATAGTTTACCATCTTAAATTTTGTTACATAAAAAGAAAGTATGTAGATATTTATAGAGATAATGTCAGTATTAAAAGTGGTATGTCTACCATCTAAATGAATGCCTAATAGCTCTTTCAGGAATTAAAATATGGTATATGTCACCACCACTTATTACTTAACATTTTAAATAATGCTATAATTTAATATTTTATTTCTATTAAATTAGTCAAACATTTAGATAGATTTTATTATTATTATTATTTTAATTCATAACGTTTCCGCTACTGTTGATCTTGAAATGGGAGGTAATAGTACTCAAAATGAAATTGTTGCTGTACCGATAAGTAGGCGGCTTTTTTTATTATAACGGTTAATTAGAGAAAACTTTTCAATTTTAAATTGGTCTTTACATGCACTCCCCACTTGATAAATTATTTGCATTCACTCCCTGATGGATTGAGTATAAAAGAATGAAAACTTAGTACACATTGTAATGATTTGAGTATAAATTGTTCGAGATTGAGTACTAATTTAAGAAATTTGAGTACAAAGTTTCGGTGATCGCTCATGTGAAAATCTTGATGCGGTGAGTATAAAAGAGTGAAAACACAGTATATATTATAAAGATTTAAGTATAAATTGTCTGAGATTAATACTAATTTAAAAAAATTTAGTATAAAATTTCGGTGACCACTCATGTGAAAATCTTGATCTGGTGGATGCAACCTCACATACTCAAATTTCTAAATTTTATACTCAAAATTTTCAAATAATACTAAATCTAAATCAATTCATACTTAAATTTTGATAATGTATACTGAAATTTTTATTTTATACTGAAACAATGTATACTCAAATTTTTTCAAATAATACTCAAATTTTTTAAATTAGTACTCAATCTCAAATAATTTATACTCAAATCTTTACGATTTATACTAAATTTTTACTCTTCTATACTGATAAAAAAATAACACACAAAACTGTCTAGTCAATCCCATCAGGGAGTGAATGCAAAGAAATTTTCGATTGGAGAATGCATGCAAAACCCAGTTTAATGTTGGGGAGTTTTCTCAAATTTTCTCTCAAAAATATGGCAGCCGAAATTGCTGTCATGAAAAATGATATAGGGCAATTAATAGGTAAAGGGAAGGTCGTGGATGCTGCGCCACAGACTATGATGGGTAATAAACTTCTAAGTTTAACTGCTACTACATTTATGTGAATAGTATTTTCCTAAAACATTTATTATTATTATTATTATTATTATTATTATTATTATTATTATTATTATTATTATTATCATCATCGTCATTTAACTATTGAAGGGTCAAGCGGTATACACGAGCAAGAGGTTTCCACCCCAATAATGCAGATATCAGATCCCACTGACAGGCAAGAGGTGCCCGCCCCAGTAAATTCACCAATGCCATTAATAGCAAATCCAAGAGTACTGAGGTAAGTAATCTTTTATTATTAATATCATTATAATTAGTATTTTTAGAAATATATTTTAATTTTTTTATATATATGTAGAGTGCTGTTGAGAAATGATTCCGTCTGGGGATAGTGTTTATATTATTCATTGTCGGTTTCACTTTCTCTATGGAATCAATAACGACCCAGAATCAATATCTTAGCGTTGCTGGCAATGCGATATACATTATCTTAATGCTATTGCAGTTTTATTTTGTGTAAAATTAAGATCCCTAGCTAGAGCACTATTTTACTACTTCATCTAGGATTAAACCACTTAGTCAACGAATATAATTTTATTTAATTATCATAGAATGTACAAAATTAAATATATATAAAATCAATCAAAAGAGATATATAGGGATATAGATAATTCAAATTTTAATATAATATTTTTCTTGATCCAACTAGCGTTCGACTTTTTAGAAGGTCCAATATTATTTGATGATTCGACAAAAATTAAAAATAAATAAAAATTTAATTCTTAGAGGTAGAAATAAAAATATATTTTAATTCCGAATAGATATACAATTTAAATATGATTATATTTTTTCCACATTTATAAACATTTTAAATATTTTTTAAAATACAATATAAATAATAATTTTGAACTTTGGCTAACCATATAGAGAATTGTGTTTGGCAGCGTGTCCAAATTATAAACCGTAATCACCATGGATAAAATTAAGTTAAGGTTGATTTCAACCTGGTGGTCGGTTCTAAATTGTCGAATGTATTTGGACCATTAAGAGAAATAGTTTACCATCTTAAATTTTGTTACATAAAAAGAAAGTATGTAGATATTTATAGAGATAATGTTAGTATTAAAAGTGGTATCTAAATGAGTGTCTAATGGCTCTATCAGGAAATAGAATATTGTATATGTCACCACCACTTATTACTTAACATTTTAAATAATGCTATAATTTAATATTTTATTTCTGTTAAATTAGTCAAACATTTAGATATATTTTATTATTATTATTATTTTAATTCATTAAGCTTCCGCTACGGCTGATCTTGAAATGGGAGGTACTAGTACTCAAAGTAAAAATGTTTCTGCACCGGTAAGTAGACGGTTTTTTTTTTATTATATCGGTTAATTGGAGAAAACTCCCTAATCTTAAATTGGTCTTTGCATACACTCCCTACTTGATAAATTTTCGCATTCACTCCCTGATAGATTGAGTATAAAAGAATGAAAACTCAGTATACATTGTAAAGATTTGAGTATAAATTATTCAAGATTGAGTACTAATTTAAGAAATTTGAGTACAAAGTTTCGGTGACCCCTCATGTGAAAATCTTGATGTGATGAGTATAAAAGAGTGAAAACTCAGTATACATTATAAAGATTTGAGTATAAATTGTTTGAGATTGAGTACTAATTTAAGAAATTTCACTACAAAAATAACCGGTAATAGCGACGGACGTATTCCGTTGCTATTCCGTCGCTAAACCCTAATAGCGACGGATTAGCGACGGAGTTAGCACCGTCGGCTGAAATCCCGTCGCAGAGCTATAATAGCGACGGAAAATTTCTGTTCGTCGTTAACTAGCGACAGACATTTTTCCTCTCTGTCACAACATTAGCGACGGACATATAACCCCGTCGCAAACACCGAGAAAACAGGGTGATGTGGCCGGTGAAATAGTAGCGACGGACGGTCAAAGTCCGTCGCAAATCATTCGGAAGTAGCGACGGACATGGTCAAAGTCCGTCGCTAATATATCGTAATAGCGACTGATTCAGTCAAAATCCGTCGCTAATCGATCGTTATAGCGACGGAAAAGTCAATAATCCGTCGCTATTTGCGACGGATTTTGAAAAACATCCGTCGCTAAACCTGGAAAATTTGGCAGTCAATATCTGTTTCTTCCACTTCCCATATATACATCAATAATATACAACTGATCCAAACAAATATGAAACAATAATAGATATATCAACATCCAAACATTCACAACAATCCAAACATTCATTTACAAGCCAATCCAATCCAATCCAAACATTCATTTCCAAATGTATATATACATTGAAACTTTCAATTTGAATCCAATATTCATCGAAAGTTTAATTTCCAAACGTATACAATCGAAACTTTGAAACAAGACTAAACGTATACAATCCAAAGTTTCTAATGGTTAATCCAATGCAAACGTATCAAAAGAAAGCTATATCAAATATATATCAAATGCATCCAAATGTCAAAGTAAAAAAAAACTATATACATCAAAAATGAGAGTTTAGTAGAGAATCATTACGTACATGAATATCAGAGTGAATAATGGATGGAAAGGAAAAATATTCCTGCACAATAGAAGATAAAACAATAAGAAAGCAATCAAATAAAGAAAGAAATTTGAATTGATACTAATAAGAAATAACAAATGAAATAAGCATATGTAATAGAAGATAACTCTAATAGAAGTAATTTAAATATTAAATATGTAAATGAAAAATAACAAATAAGAAACAATAAAGGAATAATATCAAATATTCATACCGTTCAAGCAAGAGAAGAAATCTGAATTCAACTCTGATAATGTGGAATCTGTAAACATAAATGAAGTAATAAGAAAACAATCATTATGAATATATAATAACTTAATACATTGTTAATGAAAAAAATTAGGTGAAAAATTGATCATACCACTATAATATCTCTACTCCTCTGTGGGATGCTCAGGATCCTATGTCTCCTGAGACTCAAACCGATGGGCGGGAGCGGCTGACATCTGTGTATCCGGAGCGTCAAAACGAGGGGCGGGAAGGGTTGGCATCTGTGTCATCGGCGATAGGGTAGCTGCAAAAGCTTGCATATGACGTAATATATTCTCAGTATTTGCCTGGCGAGCCCGCAAATCTCTCAACTCAGCATCCCTCGCTGCATCCCTCCGAGCCCACTCTGCGCTCGTCTTAGCCCATTCTGCGTCCCTCCCGGCACACGTCGACTCTATCGACGTGAGTCGAGTCCGCAGGGCTTCATTTTCCTCTCGCAAACGGCGAACCTCACTAGAGGTAGAGGAGGAGGATGCTGGACACCCCCTAACCCCTGGAGCTCTCATCTGATCATATGTAACCTTTGCCTGAGAGTCCAGGCCGTAGCAAGCGGTCTTCCTCTTCCCACCGACGACTTCAAAATAAATCCGATTCACATAGTCGGTGGAAAGAGGTTGTGCATCCTCCCCCTCTGCAGCAGGCTGAGACGCCTGTGCCTCAGCAACTCTAGTGGTCATTGATTCCTGTGAAATAAAAATTTAATTAGTCTTTATAAAATGTCAAAACAAATTAAATATAATTAATATATTTACATTGATTGATAGGGAGCGACGATAGACAAAAGACTCATCTTTTTTCTTGTGGGTCTTGCTGAATAACTCCCAACTAGTGGGAGGTCTCTCTAGCTCAGCAGCATGTAAACACAAAATATCATGTTTAAACATATTCAAAAAAATATACTAAATGCTTTTAATAACCTAAATAAAAACTACTTACCAAATCACTAGCATGTTGGACAATGGAACGGGATCCAGCAGTGTGCTTCGTGGATCCCGTGCTGGGGCCAGCAACCTTTGAATTGCGATTGCCTCGAGTAATCGCAGCATTCTCTTGCCAGTGCCAGCCATCCCAGACAGCTCGCTATGCTGCCCAAATCGGCTCAGGGACCTCTGTAGGCCTATCAGCCTTCTTTCTCCATTTGTAGACCATGTCCCTGTACAATTTGGAGCAGTAGACATTCCATGTCCTCTTGAATTGCTCCTCTGCACCCTCCTCCCAGGTATACCTTTTCTGTATGAAAAAAATAATATGGTTAGTATGAAAAAAATCTATAATATTAAATTAAATATACATTTAAACTACTTACTAAAAACTCCCCGTAATAGAATGTTTACAAATCATTCTCAATGTGGCCCTATGTCGTCGAAGGTGACAGTCTTTCTTTAAATTTTTTAGAAATATAAGATGACACCTGATGCCCATCTGGTATGAAACTGTAGGAAAAAATAAAATATATTAGCAAATTCTGTAAGAAAATATATAAGAAGAATAGTTATACCTGTCACCAACGACTGTAAGTCTAATTTGCTGATCACGAGGTGCAGCTATGGTACCTGATTATACACAAAGTTTAAGCAGATAAGCAGAATAGGTAAAACATGCAAATGAGACATATTAGAGGCAAATGGACATATACACTAATGAAGACAATGTAAATAAATCTAGCAAAGGGATAATCAAGCATCGTATAAAACTGTTCAATACAAGCAGAATGATCTAAATTAACAACTCATCTAAATATAAACTCTGATTAGTTAATGTTCAATACATCTAACTCATTCTAATCTGATGGAACTAAATTAACATGCAAGTTTTCATCGCTTGAATCCGTTGACAGATCGACCTCCTCAATGCTAGATATTTCATCATCATCAATTTCCTCGTAAGAGACATTCTCATCTATCAGTAATTGAGATGCTAATTAATTATTTAACTAACCCTAAACCCTGCCGCAGCAGGGTTCGCTGGCCGCAGCAGGCGCCGCCCGGCCGCAACAGGCGCCGCCCGGCCGCACAGGCGGCCCGCGGCCGCAGTAGGTGGAGCGCGGCCGCGCTGGCCCGCGCCCGGGCGCACTTGCCCGCGAGGGGCCGCGGGAGGCCGCGCCTGCCCGCGCGAGGCCGCGCGCGATCGCGGCAGGCCGCGCTCGGTCGTACCAAAAGCCGTGCCTGCCCGGAGAAGATGACGGCGCCGCCCTATGGTTCGCCGGAGGATAAAATACAGGAAATGTCGCTTATTCGCGTACCTGGGATCGGAGGAGGGTTCGCCGGAGGAGAATCGCCGAAGGGGGTTTAGGGTTCGCGTGGCCGCGGGGAAGGGGCTGTCGCCCTTTTTTAAGAAAACTAGCGACGGAATCACTTGTTTGTCGCCAATTAGCGACGGCGTTTACTATTTCCATCGCCATATTGAGGGGTTTGACCCGTCGCTTAAATCTAGCGACGGATAATTTATATTATCCGTCGCTATTGCGATGGACTTTGACCATGTCCGTCGCTATATTCAGGAGTTTGACTTGCCGCCATACTTTGGCGACGGATATATAGTATCCGTCGCCACTTGCGACGGACTATTAAAAAAGTCCGTCGCAATTCCTTGTTATTTTTGTAGTGTTTGAGTATAAAATTTCGGTGACCACTCATGTGAAAATCATGATGTGGTGGATGCAACCTCACATACTCAGATTTCTAAATTTTATACTTAAATTTTTCATATAATACTTAATCAAAATCAATTCATACTTAAATTTTGATAATGTATACTGAAATTTTTAATATATACTGAAACAATATATACTCAAAATTTTTCAAATAATACTCAAATTTCTTAAATTAGTACTCAATCTCAAATAATTTATACTCAATTCTTTAAGATTTATACTGAATTTTTACTCTTTTATACTGATAAAAAAATAACACACAAAACTGTCTTGTCAATCCCATCAGGTAGTGCATGCAAAGAAATTTTGGGTTGGGGAGTGCATGCAAAGCCCAGTTTGATATTGAGGAGTTTTCTCAAATTTTCTCTCAAAAATTTGGCAGCCGAAATTGCTGTCATGAAAAATGATATAGGGAAATTAATAGGTAAAGGGAAGACCGTGGATGTTACGCCACATACTGTGATGGGTAATAAACTTCTGAGTTTAACTGCTCCTATACTTATGTGAATAGTATTTTCCTAAAATATTTATTATTATTATTATTATTATTGTCATTTAGCTATTGAACGGTCAAGCGCTACACACGAGCAAGAGATTTCCACCCCCAATCATGCAGATCATATGAGATCCCACTGACAGGCAAGAGGTGCCCGCCCCAGTAAATTCACCAATGCCATTAATAGCAAATCCAAGAGTAATGAGGTAAGTAACCTTTTATTATAAATATCGTTATAATTAGTATTTTTAGAAATATATTTTAAAATTTTTTTATATATGTACACGATTTCGTCTGGGGATAGTGTTTATATTATTCATTGCCGGTTTCACTCTCTCTATGGAATCAGTAGCGACCGACTCTGATTTTAAATATGAATTAAATATTTTTTAAATCAGCAAAAAAAAAAACTTGAGAACATATTCGTTTACCTCTAATCTAGTGGACAGTCCCTCTCAATATTTGTCGCGCAACATATCAAAAACGATAAGAAGAAGAAAACTATAGTAAAATTGGACGAGGGAGAGGGGAAGAGAGAATGATGAAGAATCAATGAGGATTGAGGTGGCAAGAAGAAGCGACACATATAATAAAAATTAAGTTATTAATCATATATATAGATGTATTGATGTATATGTCATATGTGATGTGATTTGAAAATGATAAAAAGTTGAAATTACTAATAAATTTTGAAATTATTTTTATAAGAAAAATGATAGTAACGTAATTTAATATTGAGCTTTACTAAATTAATTTAGAATTGTCTAGATTTTTAATTAAATAGTAAAAGTGAGCTAAAACATATTTAATTTTGTTAAAATTATTTTAATTTAGATAAAATTAGTATAGTAGATACTTAACTTAATAGATAGCAATTAATTAGCAGATAGTCAACGTATCTATTACAATGTCATAATAGCTACTAATAATATTATAATATAGTTATTACGATAATTTTAAACTTATTTTTGCAAGTTAAACTAATTTTAATCAATTTTTTCTTAATTTGGTAAAATAATTTTCATATACAAGTTTTATGAACAATATTTTTTTATAAAGTTGGATCAATTTTATTTTAATATATTATATTACGTATTAATTATTTGTTATAATATCATTAAAATAAGAGCATTTTCAATAGAAAAAATATAATAATATATTTTTAAATAGTAATAATAATAATTAGGGATGTCCTATTAATTTTATCCTATTTTCCATGTTAAGAGCCCAATTTCAAACGTCAATTTTTCTTCTTTTGTCACCTATTTGTTAATTTGAAGAATAACTTCAAAATCCATTTATTTTTCTTGAGTGATGGTAGTAAAAAGTCACTCAAAGGTAAATGATGGAGGCTAACAAAAGATAAATCACTTGGCTAATATATAAAGAGGACAAACATATTGATTTTATTACATTTTGATTCACAGATTTTAAACAAATCTCAAGATGATAATATCACGTATATTAATCATTAATTCATCATGCGAAAATTTTATTTTTTTGAGTGGCACTAAGTATAAGTGGATTAATTTTGGAATCGATTCTTAATCATAAAGTTTTTTTCCTATCGCTAAAATAAATTAAAAATTAATGATAGTTGATAACTTATTAATTTCATATTTTTAGATTAATTATTTATTAAAAAATTATTCATTAATTTATTAATATCAAAACTTGATGATATTTGAAAAATTAAGAAACTGTCTGGTGTCTGGCGTTGCATCCGGGTTGGATGCCAACTTTTGACCGCTTTAATATATATTTAATTTCGCCCACTTCATTAATTATTAAATCACATCCCATTAAATAAAATTTTCACTATTACCACAAGAGACATGACGCAGTAATAAAAATAAAATAAATATAACGGTTCGATACTCCACTGATATAGGTATTAAATTTAATAAAAAATTTTAAATTGAGTGATCGTGGGCTGAAAAAATTATTAATTAGTTGGATAACGTTAAATTTAGGTCTCACACAAATTTCGTATTGATCATCAAAATAAATTAGATTAACAAAATAAATTAAAAAGCTCTCATAATCAATAATTTTTAATATTTCATAATTATACATCCTAAAAAAACATTTTCCAAACAACGATTTACCACTGTGATTTGCATTAGGACGGAAAGTTTTTGTGAGGGAGACGTTCAAAATTAACAGACGGGATCCTATGTTCCAGAGGATTTCTATTTCGTCTATTTTATATTCTTCAGCGATGGTCGGTGAATTATCCGATCGTTGATCAGACATCATCATTGATTTTTGATCGTCGTCCCGAATTAAATGATATTGTGGGACGACAATGAATCGGTCGGAATCGTCGTAATTGTAATCTCGCACGGATTCGACGGTGAATCCAGCGAGATTGTACTTGCGGCGATCCTGACAGATTCACGTGCCCCCAGGATATAGTTTTATTTGAAACAGCGGCTGGAGATCACCGATGATGTCCGATCGACGATCAGGCGATTTGTCGATCATCGTCAATGAATAGAATAGATGGGACATGGAGAAAAATAGGACAGAGGTGTCCTCCAAAATATAAAAAACATTTAACATTAGCTAAGTATCCACTATATATAAATCATTAGTCCGATATATACTATATTAGACATAGATTGGGTCCGATATCGGTGCATATAAGGTCCAACATGAGACTGATATGCACCGATCATTGGCCCTGATATGCACACCCACATTGAGTTAATTCTTTCGATAATACTTAACATTTTTAAATATATTTAAAAAAGTAATAAATGATACCATTGAACTCCTTACAACTTCATAAATTCATAAGACTTGAAATGAGTCAAATCGGATATGTATAGTTCCATCAGTGTATTTCGATCAAAATCCACTTATTGACTTACAGATTTCAGATTGTAATTATTTTAGGTCATATAGATTTATAAGATTTTAAGGAGTCTAACGATGTTGTCTTTTATTTATTTTAATTTTTCTATAAATGTTAAAATATTGGTTAAAAAATCAACCAAACATGAATCTATCTAGTTCTATATCATGTCAATACCATATCAAAATTCACGTTAGTCCTGATATGACATGTATCAGATCAGATTAGGTTTGATATAATATATATCATGCACATGAGTCATATTTTAGCTAACCTTAAATATCATGGGTCCACATCATAGATGTATGTATTAAAAAAAGAAAGAAAATATAAGGGAGAAAAGGAAAAAGGTATAGTGAAAAAATATTAAAAAACAAAAAGTTAAGGTAAATAGAAAATTAGCTTGCGTCGATCATTTTGAAAATCTATGCATGCCCTGTTTGGTATAAAAAATAAAAAATAAAAGGTTTATTAAGTAAAATATTTTATATTTAAAAAGCAATTTTTTATTTTAATAATACTCTTATTTCATCATTATTATAATAAATAATTTGGTTATGGATAAATAATTTTATTTTAAACAATTTGATCAAAACTCGTTATAAAATTATTATAACAATTGATTAAAATAAGTTTAACTTAATTAAATCTTCTCTAATAATGTTTAAAACTCTTAAAATAAATTTGTTAATTTATGTCATAAAAAATTACTCTATATTATAACATTCTTATTAAAATTATTAAAATAATATCACAATAAAAACATTTTAAAGCAAAAATAGAATGAATGGTTTTTGATTTTTTAAATATAGACTATATTTTTATGGTGATAAAAATAGCGGGGCCATTTGCTTCTGCCCAAATCGGTGAAGTTTGGGTGGGACGGTTCAGAAACCGGAAAATACCGAGGACAAGCATCCCGTGCTTGCTGACTGCTCAAGCAATCGTCGGATCCACATCCGGAAGTTGTACATCAATTTCTACCCGCACAGATGACGAAATCCCAGGTGGGTTCCACAGTAACGTCTTGGTCCCTTGATTGGATGTGGCTAGTATGTTTAGGGAACATTTTGAAGGGGTACCCTTACGGAAGCGGAAGGCACGATAAATATACGGCCGTGAAGAATCGCAGGAGAGAGAAACGAGAGGCGCCTGAGCCGAACGTTCCCGAAGCAGTTCAGGAAGAAAAATGCTCGTATGCTCTCCCTCCTGCCCGCCTCTCATCCTACCTCGAGCTTCTTCGTGCCGAACTCCCAAGGTGCGATCTCTTTTGTTCCTCAATGGTCACTTCCTCGCATTTTGATTGCCCCTCAAATTGCTTAAACGCTGATGATTTTGCTTCCTCCGAACTTTAAGCTGTCGACTCTCTTTTTTGTCATTTCGCTTCGTCAGATGTTGTTAGATCCGAAGATAGCCTTGCTTTTCCTCTATTTCGTTGATTTGCCTCGATTTGCCATGCAAACGTAATTTCTGTTACCAAAGGAGCTTCGAGTTTTCATCAGTCTTGAGGCGAGTTCATTATTGTATATCTGGTTTGTTATTTTTATTGTCTTCTTTTCTGTTTTTCTGAGTCTGGGTTTGTGGTAACGTGTGATGTATGTTCTCGAGTTTTTTGAATTGGAAATTCAGCTATTTCGACTCATTTGAGCGTATTGAACATCTATGTTTCCTAGGTAAGACTGAGTGTGTGTGATATATGTTTTTCTGTCTGGACGAACAATATTTTTTTTCCTTCTCTAAATTTTACTTCTTAGAACAATGGAGTACTTTAGCCATTTATTGATAGAGCATTCAAATTTAGGGAATCATGAGTTTGCAGCACCGCAGAGTCCTTGGAGAATCTCCTATAATCTGTTGATGTTTATTTCACTTCAAATGTTCCTAGTTATTCTCACTCCTATATTCGCACTGATGATCCTTGTGCATGTTTATTTCTCGTTGTCAAACTTCCCCTGGTTTTTTTAAAACGATCAGGAACATGGAAATTATAGCGTGAACTTAAGCATCCTGAGGTCTCACGTGGGTTAACTAGTACAAAGAGAATGAGCCGTCTCTTGCTTTAGGCAATACAGAAACATCAATTCCCGTCTCTTCACCATTACTCATGTATTAAGAATTCTGTCTATACAAGCATGAATCACCTCACTAACCAAGATCGCACAATTTTTTTACTACACGACTTGGCATTTCTAGGTTCACATCCAATAATGACTACAGTATATTTGTTCTTTAATCTCAAGCATTTATGACTTTTGTTCTTTCTGCATATCGGCTAAGCTCCTTCTCAAGATTAAAATTTAAAGTACTTGTCACTCATTATGTACCTCTGCTACATCCAGAACAGTATTTGAGAAACATGTCTTCTTCCGCATCTACCGTACAATGATTCTTTTATGTTCTTTGATGATCTAATTGTTCTCTTACTCTTTTTAGCAATAAATATTTGGGTTTACAAGTATACAGAAAAATCTACTGGGAATAGTAACAAATTTAGTTGATTCCTTATGACAGTTAATTAATTGGATTAATTAAAATTCTAGATTACTTATGCAACAAATAGGATGTAGCTGATTTATAAATACATGATCTGGTTATTAGGAAAAATGGTATCCAAAAAGTTTATGCAAGGTATGCCCATGGCTTCTATCTAGAGCTAAATCTTATTGAGGCCGTGTATATAAATTAGCACAGTTAACATAATAAATTGAAAGGCAATCTGAGATTAATTTGGTGCAGTTCCAGGTTTTAAAATGTTTTAGATTGCTGATTGACTATTTCTTCAAAAATGTTATCGATCATTTGAAGAATCTCAATGTTCAATAAGTTTTGACTCTTCTCATGTCTTCCTCTAAATAATCCTATTGTAACAGGTCCCCATATGTCATGGTTGCACAAAACACCAATCAGCATTAGTGGTGAATGTATCTGCAAGATTTGCTGATAGATTACCTTTCTTTTATCTGCAAAGATGGTACATGAACAACAAGGTGACGATTACTTGAATCACAATAACAACCAAATAGGCTGGAATATTTGCTAACTGTCTTTTTGAACATACAACTGACTATAAGGCGGAAACTACTGAAATTATTCTTTAATTTCTTTGGGCTTTCCATCAAGGGTGAACAACATTTTGCAATATCATCTGTTGTGAAAGAAAACCAAGCTATGACGACTATCACTGAAGATGTTCAACTTGGAATTTTTGAAATTGATCCATCATTGGAAAAATTCAAAGACCATTTCAGTTATAGGACAAAGAAATATGTAGAAACTAAATCAACTATCGAAAAATATGAAGGAAGCCTTGAAACATTTGCTCAAGGTAAGTTTTTCCATGATTAAGCATATGTTGTTAGCAGTTTTACTTATTGCCTGATATGCACATTTGTCCTTTATATTTTCTTGTCTTTCCAAGGTTACCTCAAGTTTGGATTCAACAGAGAACAAGGCAGTATTGTCTACCGTGAATGGGCCCCAGCTGCACAGTGAGTCTGTGAGCTTTTCTCTTTAATGCTATCTTGAATAACAGAAGACTCTTCATTTATTGCACTTCTTGAAGTGCATTTTTGATGGAGAATTTGAGTATAATTAAAGAAGAAGCATTCTGACCTATTTCAAAAAAAAGAAGAAGCATTCTGGTTGGAGAACAATTTACCCTTGATTTATGTTTTCAATAATAGCCTATGAGTAACTGGAAGCATCCAAATAATATCCAATGACTCATGGCACACCACTTTTTACTTTTTGGTAGTGGTTAGTGAACCTAATCTCTGTTCAGGAATGGAGAGTTAAATTATTTGAATTAGTGTCTCACAGGTTGTTGACTACACTATCTCCGCCTTCCTTGTGTGTCATTCTAGTTGTTGATGCACTTTCTTCCTGGCACCTGATTACTAAGCTGTGTTGTTGTTTACGTCTGATAATGCTGATGTGTTCCGCAAGAAAAATTAGAAGAAACCAAGAGTCTCAAGTTTATTCAATACATGATAAGGATATCGCTCCTACTAATTCAGCACAGTGATTATTTCTCTGGTTGAGTATCTAGATGCACTGGTAGAACGGTCACTTTGAACTTGAAATAGATGTTAGAATTTTGGCTTCAAACATGACTGACAAAATCGATCCTGTCATGCGCACTGCACAAACGTAAAGTCAATAATTGCTTTTTCTTTCTTTCTTTTTTTCTGATACAGAGAAGCACAAGTTATTGGAGATTTTAATGGTTGGGATGGGTCAAACCACAAAATGGAAAGAAATGAATTTGGGGTTTGGACAATTAGAATTCCAGACTATGGAGGCATCCCATCCATTCCACACAATTCCAGAATCAAATTTCGGTTCAAACATGGCAATGGGATTTGGGTGGACAGGATTCCAGCATGGATCAGATTTGCTACTGTTAACCCTGATAGGTTTGCTGCTCCTTATGATGGAGTTTATTGGGATCCACCACCTTCAGAAAGGTTAGAAATATTTGCCCAAAAGGATTCTGGTCACCATTCTTTTGGCATTCTCTTGACATTCTATGTATTTTGCAGGTACGTCTTCAAGCATCCTCGACCTCCAAAACCTGCTGCTCCAAGGATCTACGAAGCTCATGTTGGGATGAGTGGCCCTGAACCACGTGTAAGCACTTACAGGGAATTTGCAGATAATGTCTTACCTCGTATAAAAGCAAATAATTATAACATGGTTCAGTTAATGGCTATCATGGAGCACTCTTACTATGGATCTTTTGGTTACCATGTTACCAACTTTTTTGCTGTTAGTAGTAGATCTGGGACACCAGAGGATCTCAAGTATCTTATAGACAAAGCCCATGGTTTAGGAATACGAGTTCTGATGGATGTCGTTCACAGCCATGCTAGCAACAATGTCACAGATGGTCTTAATGGGTTTGATGTTGGACAAAGCACTCAAGAATCATACTTCCATCCTGGAGAAAGGGGTTATCATAAGCTATGGGATAGCCGATTATTTAACTATGCTAATTGGGAAGTTCTACGCTTTCTTTTATCAAACTTAAGATGGTGGTTGGATGAGTTCATGTTTGATGGCTTCCGATTTGATGGTGTGACTTCAATGCTCTACCATCATCATGGAATTAACATGGCATTCACTGGAAACTACAGCGAGTATTTCAGTGAGGCTACTGATGTGGATGCGGTTGTTTACATGATGCTTGCAAACCACTTGGTGCACAAGGTTTTGCCAGATGCCACTATTGTTGCCGAAGATGTTTCTGGTATGCCAGCTCTATGTCTACCAGTCTACGAAGGTGGAGTAGGTTTTGACTATCGTTTGGCCATGGCAATCCCTGATAAGTGGATTGATTATTTGAAGAATAAAATAGATATTAAATGGTCAATGAAAGACATTGCTTGGAGCTTAACAAACAGGCGATATACTGAAAAGTGCATAGCATATGCGGAGAGTCATGATCAGGTAAATCTTTAGTAAAGAAGTTTATTTATATGTTGTTACTGTTTGTTTGAGTATGACATTTGGAACTGTTTTTCGCCTATGGCAAGTGAGAAAAAACTTCTAAATAAAAAAATGTTTATGTATTGCAGTTCCCTTCCCTTTTTTACAACTGCAGGTTGAATAAAGAAGCCTAGATGACTAAATGACACCGTTCCTCCTTATGAAGCTAACAAATTCATGCAAAAGGAAAGACATTCTGTACCAAAGAGCTCATCTCAACACACAGAAAGGGAAAAACAAATCTATAACAATGGTTTTATACAGTAAAATGAACAAAGATGAAATAAATGCATGAATACTCCGATCTTCAATCGGAAAATGTTGTCTCATGGATCTACCAGATCATCTTAATTTGATTGTGGCTGTTATTTAGCCATTTTATATTGCCATTACATTGGAGGCATAGTGGACACCTATCTTTGCTTCTGTACATGCCTAGGCAATGATGAAGCCCCATACACTAAATACTTTCTCCAATCTATGGTATTTAAGCTTTGTGCTACTGAAGCATGATCTAGACTGAAATTTGTCTCTTTGTTGAATGTCATAACTACACTCTGTCTTATTTGTGCTTACAATTGGCACTATGAACTGACATCCTTGACTCAATATTATGTTGCATCTAGATAGCAAAATTTACAGATTTTAAGGCCTTTAAGATACTAGAGTCTTGACAAACCTTTGAACAGTAATTCACATAAATAACCTTCAGCATCTAGTCTCTATTACTTGGTGTCTTTGGTGACACCCATACAGATGTTGGCATGAATTGCCCTGGTAAGGGTATGTTATGTCTGACAGTTAGATTACATTGACTGTATGTTCTCCCTTGATAATTTGTTGCATTTGACACTTACGTGCTATACTTATGCCCCATATTCATACCGAGACTAGCATATCCTTCAAGTGAGGTATGACCATTTAATAGCTTGAACGGATTGGAATATGAACTAGTGAATCACTAGCATGCTTTATGAAAATCCTCAATGATATTCTTCTTGCTCATTTTTAGGCCATTGTGGGGGACAAAACAATTTCTTTCCTTCTAATGGACAAGGAGATGTATTCAGGCATGTCCAATTTGAAACCTGCTTCGCCTCTCATTGATCGAGGAATTTCATTGCACAAGGTTTGTTTTGAAGCTTGGAACTATATCTCTCATGCACATAAAGGACATTTCTATGTCCTTTTTATGACGTTCCTTGTACATGGTTCACTGTTAGTAGAATTATTTTCTGAGGCAATCAGTGTAGTTCCAATTTTTCTTTATGTCCATTACTTGTCATACCACTATGAAAACATGCAGATGATTCACTTCATAACTATGGCGCTGGGTGGTGAAGGCTACCTAAATTTCATGGGAAATGAGGTAATAGATCGTGATTCTTTATGGTTCTATCATTGACATTCTGGACAGCATGAAAGTACCATAACTGAACAATATATTGTGAAAGAGAATGATCAAATGACCTCTGATTGCTCGACATATTCTCAACATTCACATATGTCATCATTATTGAACCAGCATAAGAGAAGACTACCTAGAGATTTTTAAGGAAAAGACCTTTTTCCTTCAAAATTTCACATTTTTGATGCCAAAGGAAATATTGACTGACATCAATCAGATTAGCAATGGAGTAGTTTTTCTTTGCTATGCTAAGGACCTTACCGTGCAAACTCCGTGCAAGCCCTAACCATTTTTTCGGTTTAAAAGTTTTTTTTATACTTAACACTATAACCTAACCACTAAACCCTAAAGACAAAATCTTATTGCACAACCGGAAGCTTAAAAAAAGTATGTACACACACACACACACACACACACACACATTTTAGTCTAATGAATTTAGACTTATCAGTGATAAAGATGGCCACAAAATTTAGAATCAATGGTCTAATCATCTTGAATGATAAGAGAAGACAAACTTTCATCATTGCAGTTTCAGTCATGAAGAAATTCTAAATAATAAAAATATCAAATTTAGTAACATTAGTTCTGGTTTTTAAAGATTTTATATAATATACTTTTTTTTACTTTGAAATGCAATTCTAGTGGGGCTCAGATGCAATTCTAATAAAGAGGCAGAAATGTTTATTTCCACTAACGTCTATATCATATGTATTTTTTTAGTGCAAACTGTCTGATTTATAATATCTTTTTATTTCTTTATGTGACTGTTTCCTAATTATTACTAATGTGACATTATCAGTATTTAGTTCATGATAGTTTATAATCCTTTCCTTTGTGACATCATCTAAATCTGATATGATTTTGTAGTTTGGCCATCCGGAATGGATTGATTTCCCAAGGGAAGGCAATGGTTGGAGCTATGATAAGTGTAGACGCCAGTGGAACCTTGTGGACACTGATCACCTAAGATACAAGGTTTTTGAACGTCTTATTTATCATCTAAGCTATTTTATTGTCTACATTTTACTGTGATTCTGATAATCTTATTCATGAAACCATCCATTATGAATGCCTTTATTCATGTTCATAGCAATATTTTTTAGGGGCATGTTATACTCTTTAATTTATATGGTTTTTCATTATAGAGATAATTTATTATTCACTTCTCATCCCCTAAAGCTCTTAGTTTTCACATTCATTTTTCTATATGCACCAAAGAAATTTCCATAGTATTTCTGGGAAATAATAAGCCACTTAAAAATAATGGATTGCTTCTACATTGACATTTAGATTCCTCTTCATAAATATTGCATGAATTATTACAATGGAAATATTATTATATATTTACGTGTCTTTAGTGTCTTCTACTTGTGTTTCTTTTGATTTGCTACTCTCAGATCATTGACCAAATATATATTATGTTTTGACATCAAAACAGCACATGAATGCCTTTGATAGAGCAATGAATTTGCTTGATGATAGATTTCACTTCCTTGCATCAACAAAGCAGATTGTGAGTAGCACATCTGAAGAAGATAAGGTCAGTATGACTTTTATTGATCATTTTATTCCTGTATGACTCTCTTAATCCTCTAGACTTCAAGCTTTGCATGAAAAGTCACATCTAGGATTTCATTTGTCCTGTCAAATGTTGAATTCAATCTTATACACTCTTTCCAGTGTTCTATGTCCAACTTTTGTGACATAAAAAACTCTTTTCTAGGTTATTCTTGCTAAATATGGAAAGTCATTAACTCCCATACCCAAGAATAAAATCTTCAGATGTGCTCACTTCTAATTCAAATGTTCGTGGCGTTGGCACTAGTATCAATCTATAAGCTTAATTATCTTTGATAAAATTAGTTACCACATCCTTGAAAATGACAAAATCTTTGGAAAAATCAATTGTGGCCAAGTATTTGATTTGACAAGGTTTAATGTACTGAATTTTTCCTCTTGGCCCAAGATAGTATATATCTCAGCATGTAGTCTGTGACTCAGGTGTTGATTAGTACATAACTAAGTATGATTTGAGCTCACATATGACATACCTTGTTAGGATGGATATGTGGTACTTTCCAATATGCAGATAGCGTAATTGGGGTAATCTACCCATCTGACTAAGTTTCAGAGTGGGTGCAATGAAACTGTATTTTGATATTTCTTCCAGATTTGTTTGCCTATCCAAAGGTTTTGAAGATTTTTATATGTTTCTAAATATTCTTTTTTATCCATATCGCTTCCCAAACCTTTGAAACTTTACATCTCAATTTTCCATTCTCTGGATTTTGTTTCAACTCCAAACTAGCGAAGAAGCAGGTTCTTTTGAATCTTTTCATTTAGTTGAGCTGCTGCATTAAGAAAAGCTAAATACTAAACTTCCTAATTCTTATTGCAAGTTAATGATGACTGGATTTTTATAATATGTTTTGTAGAGGAAAGGAAAGGGAATGGAACGAATTATTCCTTGTGATTTCATTTCAATCTTTTGATTCACAACCTTTCTAGTGGAATGGTGAGTTCATTCCATCTGTGCTATGGTCTAAGAGCTTGAATTGGGTAATCACCTCTACAAAACACAATATTGCCTATCAATTTAAGGTTTAAATGGGAATACAATAAATAATTCCACATGTCATTTCATTCATTAATGGAACCTAATATCTGAATTGAATAGATCATTCCACATGTCATTACATTCTCATTCTCATTACCATTCCACTATGTTCCATTTCCTTTAACTGAGCAGAAGCTATATATAATCACAACTATTCAAATATTAAATGCATGATTCTTGATAACTTGAGAAATCCGTACTTGTAAAACAGTTCATGACTTGTGAATAAGAGTTGAGCTATATCCAGCTCATCGTAAAGAGATTTTTTTTCCCTGATAGACATGCTATTCTTATTTGAAATTAGAATGTATTTATATTTGCTTGTCTTGGTAGTCAGATGGGATTCTAATTAAGGTAATTAAAAATGATTTAAGAAATTTCAATCTTACCAGTGGTACATCCTTTCATCAAATTCGATTGAAAAACAAAATTCGTGTAGCTTGAAACTCGCAAGGATTATTGATGTTTTGCATCAAGCATCTAATTACACTGGCTGGGCTAAATGCCAACCTTTTGTTCATGGTCCTTAAACAATTAACCTCGAAATGTAATATGTTTATATGTTTTTAGCTACTAGCCTAAAGTACAGACATAAATTACACTCAGTTTGTATCCAAAAATGAAATTGACCTGTTGATCATTCCTTATTTTTGTCGTGTTTTCATTTAAATCAAGCTGATACTAAAAGAACTGTTGATGAGATCAGTCAATTGCTTCTTCCCGACAATTTTACAGTTTGAAACTACTCAGTTATTTATCCATGTTAGGTTATCGTGTTTGAGCGTGGAGATTTGGTTTTTGTGTTCAATTTCCATCCAGAGAACACCTATAGCGGGTAACTGTCGCATTAACATGATAAGTT